>CAUYQG010200682.1:0-61331 GCA_963574415.1 Tarsius wallacei | reverse complement strand
GGTGTATATGTCTGTTCTTGTACCAATACCAGGCTGTTTTGATTATTGTAGTCTTATAATAGAGTTTAAAGCCTACTTTGTTTCTTTTGCTAAGGATCGTTTTGGCTATTCGTGATCATTTATGTTTCCTAATGACTTTCTGTATTGTTGTTTCCAGGTCTGAGAAGAATGAAGTTGGTAATTTAATGGGTACTGCATTAAATCTGTAAATTGCCTTGGGTAGGATGGAGATCTTAACAATGTTGATTTTTTCCAATCCATGAATATTTTTCCATATGTTTGTGTCATCTTTGCTTTCTTTGAGCAGTGTTTTGTAGTTTTCATTACAGAAGTCTTTCACTTCTCTGGTTAGGAAGATGCCAAGGTATTTCTTTTTCTTTTTCTTTTTTTTTTTTTTGTGTGTGGCTATTGTGAATGAGATTGTGCTTGTTATTTGGTTCTTTGCCTGTTTGTTGGTGTATAAAAATGAGACTGTCTTTTGCACATTGATTTTGTACCCTGAGACTTATCCAAAGTCCTTTCAGTGCAAGGAGGTTTCTGACAGATTCTCTTGGATTCTCAAGGTATGGGATCATACATCAACAAAGAAGAATAACTTAACTTCCTCTTTTCCTATTTGGATACCCCTGATTTTCTTCCTTTGCATGATTGCTCTGGCAAGGATCTCCAACGCTGTGTTGAACAGGAGGAGCAACATGGGCAGTTTCATCTTGTTTTGATTTTCAGGGGAAATCCTTCCCATTTCTGTCCACTAAGCAATATGTTTGCTGTGAGTTTATCATAGACAACTCTTACTGTTTTGAGTTATGTTCCCTCTATGCTTAGGTGTTCACAGGTTTTTATCAAGAAGGGATGCTGGATTTTGTCAAAAGTTTTCTCTGTGTCTAATGATACAACCATGTGGTTCTTGTTTTTACATCTATTGATGTATTGAATTACATTTATGGTCTTCCAGATGTTGAACCAGACCTGCATTCAAGGGATGAAACCTACTTGGTAATGGTGGATTATTTTTGAGATGTACTGTTGGATCAAGTTTTCTGGAATCTTGTTGAGAATTTTTTCTTCTATGTTTATTAGGGATATTGGCCTGTAGTTCTCTTTCTTTACTGGATCTTTACCCAGTTGGGTATCAGTGTGATGTTAGCTTTGTAAAATGATTTGGGGAGAGTTCTATCTTTCTTGATTGCCTGGAATACTTTCAATAGAATTGGTATCAGTTCCTCCTTATGTTTTGTAGAATTCCACTAGAAAGTCATCTGGTCCAGTTTTATAGGTAGTTTTCTTATGATAGATTCAATTTCCTGGTTGTTATTGGTCCATTAAGGGTCTCAATTTCTTCTTTTCCTACCTTGGGAGGTAGTGTGATGTCAGAAAATTCTTCATTTCATTTAGGTTTTCAAGTTTGCTTTAATACAGGTGTGCATAGTAATCTTTGATAATTTTTGTATTTCTTCTGGGTCAGTTGTGACTTGACCTTTTGCAGTTCTGATTGTCTTTATTTCATTTTTTTCCTCTCTTTTTCTTGGTCAGTGTGGCTAGGGGTACATCAATCTTGTTTATCCTTTCAAAGAACCAGCTTTTTGTTTTGTTGATTTTTTTCCTATAATATTTTTGTCTTCTGTGTCCCACATTTGGATTTTTACTTTGATGTTCTGGATTCTTCTGCTGAAGTTCACATTTTGGTGGTCTTGCCTTTTCCAGTTTATTTAATTTGCTAGGCTGTTATGTGATCTTTCTATTTTATTGATGTATGTGCATAGAGTTATAAATTCCCTCTTAGTACTACTTTTATGGCATTCCAGAGGTTTTGGTAAAATGTGTCTTTGTTTTCATTTGTTTCCAATAATCTTTTAATTTTTGTTTTGATTTCTGTGTTGACCCAGGAGTTGTTCAACATCATGCTGTTTAGTGTCCATGTCTTTGTGTGTTTTATGGGAAGCTTGTTGGTGTTGATATTTATTTTTTATTCCATGGTGGTCTGAAAAGGAGCATGGCAGTATTTTAATCTTGTGAAATTTTTTTGTGCTTGGCTTATGGCCAAGGATGTGGTCAATATTGGAGTACATTGTGACAAGTAGAATGTATATTCCACTGTTGTTGGGTGGAGTATTCTGTAGGTATCTATTAAGGCCATTTGGTCAAGTGTCAAATTGAGATTCCAAATCTCCTTATTGATGTTTTGCCTCAATGATCTATCTAGGATTGTTAGTGGGGTATTTAAGTCTCCAGTTATGATAGTGTTAGAGTCAATGTCCTTTTTTAGTTTACTTAGTAGTTGCTTTATAAGTCCTGGTGCTCTGGTGTTGGATGTATATATGTTTAGGATGGATATTTCTTGTTGATAAATTTAACCTTTTATCATTATGCAGTGTCTGTATCTTTTTTAGTTTTTGATAGCTTGAATGCTGTATCATCTGATAGTAAAATCATGCCTCTTGTCTTTTTGTTTGTTTGTTTTCTGTTCATCTGAAAGTTTATTCTCCTTCCTCTAACTTTAAGTCTGTGGGTGTTCTTTGTCCTGAGGTGTGTTTCCTGGAGGCAGCATATTGTTGGGTAGAGCTCTTTTATTCAGTTTGTCATTCTGTCTTTTCAGTGGTGCATTTAGTCCATGCATGTCCAGTCTGATTATTGAACTGTGAGAGTTTGTCCCTGTCATAAGGTTCTTATAAGGCTGTTTTGTTTTCTTTTAAAATTTGCATTAATATATGTGTATGTTTTCATTTTTTGTGGGTATGCTGTGTGTGCTGTTGCTTCTGTGTTTGTTTGTAATCTTGTGAAATGTCTGATCTTTCTTTCATTTCTTTTTTCTTCTGTGCACAGCACCTTTTTAAGCATCTCCTAAAGAGTTGGTCTAGAGGCAGCATATTCTCTTAGGAACTGGATGTCTGAGAAGGATTTTAATTCTCCATTGCTGATGAAGCTTAGCTTGACTGGGTAGGAAATTTTGGTTGAACTTGTTCATTTTTGAGGACATTAAAGATTGGGGTCCGATCCCTTCAACCCTTTAGTGTTTCTGCAGATAAGCCTGGAGCAATTCTGATTGGTCTTCCTCAGCAGGTAGTCTGACATTTTTCCCTTGCTGCCTTCAGTATATTTTCTTTTATACCTATTTTGTGTAGGCAAATTGCTATGTGTCTAGGTTTTGGTCTTCTCATAAAATGCTTTACAGGGATTTTCTGAATCTTTTGTGCTCGTATAGTCATCTCTCTGGCCAGATAAGGAACGTTTTCTTGAATGACAACATGGAATGTTTGTTCCAAAGTGTTTGCCATTTCTCTTTCTACTTCAGGTATGCTGATCAAATGTTGTTTGGCTTCTTGATAAAATTGCACATCGCTTGGAAAGTTTCTTCTTTCTTGTTAAGTTTTTTTTCTATATTTTTAATAGATTGGGTTAGTTCCATATTTTGATCTTTTAACTCTGAGATTCTTTCTTCTACTTCGTCAATTCTGCTTCCTATGCTTGTCAGTTTGTTATTTATTTCTTGGATGGAGTTATTTATTTCCATTATTTCTAAATACTCTTTCTTGAGTCTGTCCAACTCCATTGCAATTTCATTTAGGTCTATCCCTTGAATTTGTTGGTCTTTATTCATGCTATTCATCAATTCTCTGATCTCTGTAAGTACCTTTTGGGTACAGTAGTTCTCAGAGAAAGCCACTGTTTGTGCTCCTGTAGCTGTTCTTTCGGACACTGGCTCTCTGTTGGGACTCTAAAGGTTATCAGTGCTTTTTGTTGGTTTTTCTTCATTCATAGCGTTCTCTTTCTCTCACAGTTGCTCAGTGAAAAATGGAGAACAATCACTTCTGATATTTGCTCTATCTTCTGTCTTTCCCTTAGCTGGGATTCTTGGTTTGTTCAATTATAAAATAGGGCTTGGGGTGTGGTCTTGTGCTATCTTTACAATTTTGAACACTTACTAAGTGGAGGGGGAGTGACTACAAGGATTCAGAACCAACTGATGGGTCGCAATGCTTATTGTCTGGTGAATGAGCCACCTGGGACTCGCTCCCTGTATCCACACAATATGACCCTACAGTAGGTATGCTTGTGTAGCCCCTGAGTCCAAGATAGAGTATAAGAGAGAAAAGAGAAGGAAGAATGAGAGAAGAAAGGGGGAAAAAGAAGAAAGAACAAACAGAGGGGAAAAGAAGGAGGAAAGAAAAGAGAGAACCAACCAGCAAACAAACAAAGCAAGCAAATGAGATAAATAAAAAACAAAACAAATTTAAAAAGAGAGGCTAAAACCCAGAATACAAAAAACCCACTGCTAGATATTTCTCAGCTTTAGTATATCCCTTTGAGGGGGAGGCTCCCTCTTGTGGCAGGTTCTACAGCTGCAGGTCTGTTACTGGGGGGTTCCCTCTTTGCTGTTGAAACTTGAGATGTTAGAATCTTTACCCCCTGCTGTCTGCAATTGATAGCCAGAGTGCACACATGAGAAGGTGGGCAGGGTGACTTGACTCAGCATCTCCCAGACCCTCCCCCTTCCTTCTTCTCTCAGAGTGGTCGCAGCTCTCACGGCATCCAGTTCATGGTTCCCCAACCATAGGGTCTTCGGCCCCTCCCCTCCCCTCCTAATCTCTTTAGCTTGTTCCTAGGTGTGGGGGTGGGGGAAGAAGTCAGCTGGACACTCACTAGCCTCCTTCTTAGTCAGATCTACTGTATACGTCTATTACCCAACAGCTGGCTCAGGACAGAGGGGTGGATCATCTGGGGCTCTGCAACCACTGTTACCCACCAGGGCTTATGCACTGGAAGCAATGCAATCCTCTCTGGGTTTGTGGAGAGTAGCTCCAAAGCAATGCAGAGTTCATCCCCTGGTCTTAAAATGCAGGTCGGCTGTTCTGCGGAGGCCACCCTGGATCACTTCTATGCCTTTTGCTTGACTGCTCAGTTCCTCTACAGACTACTGTTCCTGCCATACATGAAAGCGGGAAAGACAGCTCCCTCCCCAGCAAGTACCACAGTCTCCAGATCTCAGGTCCCAGTGGTGGGGCCTTGCAGCCCAGCATGGCATTGGAGGTGGTGGCCACTCCCAGTCACTCCTTCAGGACTCTCCCACTGGCTCCCTCACTGTGCTCCCTTCATGGCCATCACTGCCAGTGTCTGACCTGGCACTGCAGTGTTGGGTCAGAGCCTTACGCCATCAGTCACTCCCAGGTGGAACTTGGTTAATTTTAGAAACTGGCACTCAGCTTCTGTACCCTGGGAAGTGCTAGGGTCCAAGCAGAGCAGCTGCGGCATCAGCTGCTTCACCAGGAGAGTCCTGGTCACTTGCTACCAAGTCCCCACTCAGTCAGCCACTCACATGCCCACTCACACACAGATATGCATGCAAATTTGTCCATACCACTCACTCACACACAGAGACTCACACAGTATGACTGGCTCCACCACCATCTTCTTTTTCCTCCTTATAGATAAGATTTAATAGGGGAATTGGTTCTCATGATTATGGAAGCTAAGTCCCATGATAGGCTGAAAGCTGAAGATCCCAGAATGTACAGGTCAATGCCTGTCTGAAAGCTTGAAACCAAGGAAGTCAATGGTGTAATTCTCAGTACTAAGTCAAAGGTTTTAGAGCTCCAGGAAGATACTTTTGCAGTCTCCAGAATTCTAAGGCTAAAGAACCTAGACTTCTGATGTCCAAAGTCAGGGGGAATTGGGCATCTTACCCAAGAAGTGAGAGAGAACAAATTCCCCTTTCTTTCATCTGTTTGTTCCATCTGAACTCCAGCCAATTAGACAGTATCCACCCACATTAAGGGTGGATTTTCCTCGCTCAGTCTACCAACCACAGGCCCATCTCCTCTGGAAACATCCTCACAGGCACACTCAGAAACAATGTTTCACTAGCCATCTAGACATCCCTCAATCCAGTCAAGTTGACAGCTAGAATTAACCATCACAGAGGAGGAAGAATATTTAAAAGTAAATAAACCAGAAATCTACCCTCTATGACTAGTTTAAGAAATAGTCATAGAAACAATTAAGTAAAGGTAGAATGAGGTAAGTGTTGTCACAAAAATTTTTATGTATCATTCATTCTAACTGAGAAGATCATGGAGGAAGTACTATTTGAGCCAAGCTTTGAAGAAGTCTGAAGGATGCACAGAAGGGGAGAGAAAATGAAGTAGGGAGACCAAGGACACCAGATTCATTTTAAAGAGCAAGTATAGCTCCTCTTTGCTCTGCTAGGCAATATATTAGTCACTAGGAATATAATATAAGGAGAATAAATTCAATTCCTCTCCTCATGTACCTCATAACCTAGTGGTGGATATAAAACAATAAAATAATTGCACATATAAACACACAATGGAAACATGGGTAATAGATTTCTATTTTTCCTTCCCAATAAGCCGGTTTTCCTCTCTGTGCTCATCTTTATGGCCCAGGGGAAGAGAGCAAAATTAAAGGCACTTTGGAAAGAAGAATGCAGCATAGGAAAATCTGCTAAACAGGAAGAGAAAGTGGAAAACTCACCTTTTCTCTCCTAGTTGTTATAGGGAGAAAGAGAGAAAAAAAAAGACAGTATCTTTATGAGACACCTAAGAAATGATTAGACAAAGTAGAACCCAAATGAAAGATGAGGAAGTATGATGGAAGCATTCAGAGAGTGGGGCATTAGGAACATTAGAAACCTTAGGAGATAATGACATGCTTCTCTAGATGTAACGCTAGAGATCCCAATGGAGTCATTTCCAGCATAGCAAAGAACACAGGATAACGTTTGCAGAGAGAAAACTGTGTCAAATTTTTGATAAACCCTAGAAAGGGAGTATGAAAATGCTAAGCAATCCCAAAATTATTGCTTAATTAACCAGAATAAGCTAAGTTATTACTACGAACTGAATTATGTTCCCTGCTCCCCACACTCTCCCCTGCCTCCATGCCCAAGAATCATGTGTTAAAGCCTTAAACCCCAATGTGATGATATTTGCAGAAGGGGCCTTTGGGAGATAATTGGGTTCATATAATTGGGCTCACATGAGGGTGGGATTCTGATGATGAGATCAGTGCTCTTATAAGAAGAGGAAGAGACACCATAGCTCTGTCTTCTATGTGAGGGAAAGTTGCTATCTGCCAGGAACTGAATTAGTCAGCAGTTTGATCTTGGACTTCCCAGTGAGAAAATAAATGTCTGTTGTATACCAGTCCTTGGTATTTTGCTATGGCAGCTGAACTTAGGCTTAGCACAATTATATATATATGTATATATCTTATGCAAAGGTAGTTGCAGTACTAGGCAATTCTATAGAACAACTGCTCTCAATGTGAAGACTCAGTGATCTGCAGTGCTTTTGTATATGGTTGTTCTACCATCTCAGCATGGGAAGCTACTGACAGATTTAATCATCTCTGAAGGCAGCTACCTATCAGAGGCTGTTCTGGGGTGGACTTCATTTGACCTAAGTTTTTGGAAGGCCAAATTTGTACTACAATAGGTAAAATGATCACAAGTCTTAATGACCAAAATGAACCTCTGTCTCCACAATGAACTTTTATTACTGAGAGGGATATGTAGTAGAACCTCTTTCTTCTTTAACTTTTACTCTCATGAATCCATCTCTCACTTACCCCTAACAGTCAAAAAGAATCAAATCATAGATAAGTATTCCTCCTTCCTTCTTCCTCTAGTGACCAAGTAGGTATGTAGATTTTTTTTTAAAGAATCAAAATTGCTTGTTAAGATTTATATGTTATCCACATACCCAGTAATTGCTCCAATTCTGTAAATTGGATTACAAAATAATTATAAACTCCAAACGTGGCTCAAATTGCCTCTTATAGTTTCAGGCAAGCAGGAAGAGGATGTTAATTTGCTGCACTATTGCTCAGTGCATTTCTGGGGCCATTAAAATAAATGTTACATCACAGCAGCATACAACATCTTAAAACATAAGGATTTCATGACCCTGAAAGTTTCAAATAATATCATTTACCAATCACATCACATAAAGCCTCATTTTTTAGTCTCTCCAATTATGGAATCCAGGAGGTCTGTGTTAATGGATGTTTGGGCTATCAAGGGAAGGAAGTAACTCTAAGAATATGGATTCCTAAATTTCCATTACTATGGGGTAACGAAGTCTCTGCTCTCTAACAAGCAAAATTAAAGACAAAAGAGAACTTTCCTTTTATTCCTTTCCCCTGAGACTATACTGTTTAGAATTGAAATTCAAACTTCAATGTAATGAATGACCCTGACTGGAAATAGAGCAGAAGAATTAAAATTAGAATTTTCTAGTGCTCCCTTTTCTTCTTAGCTGCAATACCTCTTTCCCTAGCAAGTGATGAGATAGACGTGATAGTGAAGAATCTAGGGCATAGTGGGGGAAAGCATGCACATATCTCGTGAAATTCTAAAAAATGTGAGTTAAGGTAGATAGAATTTTCCCTGCTTTTCAAATGGGGAAACTAAAGTCTAATGGAAATAGGGGACTGATCCAAAATCTCATCACTTATGAGAAGAGGAATCAGAACTAAAACTCAAGCCTCATGATGTCTAAGCCAGTGCTCTTGCTAGTATATCATCCTCTTATGTCTGGTCCAGGTTTTAGTAATAGCTTTTGTTTCTAACAGTAGTTTCAAAAATATCTGAAACATTTTCACTCATTGAATAAAAATCATTAGAAGAACAAACATTTTTCTTTCTAGAATCTCCAGCTTTCATGCATGAAAGAGAAACACAAAAGATAGATCAGTGATATAGGAATTCAGTGGTAGGATTGGGATATTAGGCTTGTGGGTAAGAAATAATATTTTTGAAGGTAATAATATCACAGGTATGATGGTACCCATGTGATATTTTTCTCAAGTCAGATACATTTGAGAGCATAACTTCATATAGAAAAAGGACTAGCTAATCTTTTTCTCCTTCTTCTCCTCCTTCTCCTTCTTCTTCTTTTTTTCCATTATTGTTGTTATTAATCATGCACTCTCCATTAGGAATAAGGTTTAGTGGATTTGTCATTTTCAAAGTAATTTTTAAAGGATACTAATTGTTGTTCTTGTGAAATCCAATTGGATTACAGAGCCACCAATGACATACTTTGTTCTGATGTTCGTATAATAGAAGCTGCCTCTAGGACTTGGGCTCGGAAAGAAGGAAATGACCTATCTTTTTTTACCTACCACCTGGATCTGAATCTTTTAGAGATATACTTTTTGAAAACAAACTATTAAGACCATCAATGTCATTGGCCACATCCATTAAGATAATATAAATAAAAGTGTGGGTGATATCCAGGTCAGCTGTGGCAGCAGAAAGTATACTGTAGCACCTGCAGGTTGATGCAAGACTTCTGCAGAGGGGACTGGAAGTCCTGTTTTCAAAAGACTGGTACTTAAACTTTGGCCACTGTTAACTGTTGTCATATTTATGTTATTTTTTAATGTTGAAATCATTAGAGAAAATGGAAATCTTGGGGATGGGGAGGAAGAATAGTAGTAGCCAGTTCCTGGTGGAACAATAACTAAAACTATCTGACACAGACTTTTGACAACAGAATGAAAACAGTAAAAAGCAGAGGAGAATCTACCACAGTAGCAACAGTCTCCAAGGGATACCTTCTCTAGGTATTTCTCTCTTCCCCTACTCATATCCAAGCCTAGTATATCATTTGGCTCATCAACAGGCTGTCATCATCAATATCATCCACACTATCAAGCTTCTAATGTTGATAAAAATAAATGATTCTCATAATTCAGCTTTGTTAACACATTTGGGAAGCTGAGGGAAAGCTTTTAGCTTATTTGCATATGTCAATGACGTCAGCCAAAATAAGCCAACCAGAACCTAGAGAAACACAGGTGGGCTTAAGAAATGAGAACAAACCATTGGGTTAAAAGACAAATCCAAAATATCTCCCTCAACTTTCTGTTTCCCTTTATATGATTCTCCTCCCCACCACCCACCAACCTCTTAGACGTCTTCCTTTAGAGATGATGATGATGATGTTGATGATGATGAGACTTAATATAATTTAGCTTCCACCTTGTTCTGCAAGGTAGGAGACTCCTAGAAACCAAAGAAATATGGTTTGCTAGTAGAAGTCATGTATGCATAAATGACAGATACTTTAAACTGTTTATTAAAGTATGAACACATACATAAAAGTCCACGAAAGTATAAAATTCAATGAATCATTATAGCATGATCATAGCCATGTAACCAATATCCAGAACAAAAAATAGAACATCACCAGCACCCAGAAGTCAGTCTTAAGGTGTCAGCATCTCACTTCAAATAATATAGATCAATTTTGTCGGATATGTGCTTTATAGAAATTAAACTCTACAATACATATGTTTTGTGTCTGACCTCTTTCTCTCAATACTAATTTTATGGGATGAATTGTTTTATGGAGTTGTTGATTATTCCTTCTCATTACTGTATGGTGTTTATCATGTGAACATATCACAGTGTGTATATCTGTTCTAATGTTGATAGGTATTTAGCCAATTTCCATTTTTTCCATTATTTGACTATTATGCATAGTGCAGCTATGACTACTCTTAAATATGTTTTGGTGAAAGTATGCATGCATTTCTATTGGTGTATGCCTAAGAGTGGAACTGCTGGATATTTGGGGACATATATGCTCTGCTTAAGTAGATGCTGCCAGCCTTCCAAACTTAATACACTATTTTATGTTAATACCAGCACCACAGAGGGTTCTAGTTGCTCTATATTCTTATAATACTTATTATCTTCCATTCCCGCTCTTCTAGTGGACATGTTCTGTTAGAGTATTTTGCCCATTTTTCTATTGAATGGACCAGGGTTTTTCCCTACTAATTTGAAAAAGAGTTCTTTGTTTATTCTGATATGAATTCTTTGTCCCCTGTGAGATGACATTTCACTATCTTAATGTAGTCTTTTGGCAAAATAAGAATGTTCAAAATACATTTATGATACTTTTCTGAGTTCTCACTTCTAAGAAGATTAAGAAACCTCACTGAGCTCTTCAGAAAAAGACATGGATTCTGCCTGGCCCAGGTAGAAGTGAGAAAGAAAGTAACTTTGTGCTCTAGAATTAAAACAGGATAGCTGGTTATAGTAATATCTATCATAGATGAATTGCCTACTATATGTCTGGATATTATGATATATAGAAAAACATACCTTATCAAAGTTAAAACTTACAACCTCCATATGACATAAAAGCTTTATTATCAACCTTGTTTTCAGGTGAGTAAACTGGCACAGACAAGTAAAGTAACTTCAAACCTCATGCAAGAGCTTCTAAATTCTGCTCCTGACCACTATATTTTTTTTGTCAAGCTTACACTGAAGCCTAAAATTAAAAATATATACTTCTTATTTAATAAGAACTTAGTTTCGCTAAATATGGCCCTCAGAGGTGCCCCAAACTGGAGGAGGAAGGCAGATCATCTACCCAGCACTGAGCAATCATTGCAGGAGGTATGACCTTGGGCGGCAAGGAGACTCCTCTCTCCAGCTGAGGGCTAGACTTCCAGAGGGACTTAGATGGGAAGCATTGGCCAACAATGTTTCCCCGCAGATGGAAGAAGGGGTGCCTCAGTCCTGGAAGGAAAAACTGGGAGGTACACTGCGCCATCCACTATAGTCTACTCCTTGTCTATAACCATTTGCTTCACATAATAGCTTCTGAGAAAAGCACCTCCAAGATTTTGTTGGACCTCTTTTCCTGGTGAGAACATGTAAGAGTAAGGTTAGCGACATAAACAGCAGCCCTGGCCACTGCAGTTGTTCTTGAGGTTACAATTGATGTTCATCATCTCCCTCTTCCAAGTCCATCCCTCCCCACACCATTCCAGGGTCCCATCACTCCCTATTTGTACTTCTGCTAGTGAATGTGGTTTACACAGTATAGTGACCTGGACCCTCATGTTACTTACTGCTCATCCACCAGCAGGTGATGCAGCTCCAAAATCCATGTTAGAGTTTCTTGGGCTGGTCCTGGTACCAACTGTCTAAGGTTAGCTTCCCTGAGAAGCAGGCTCTGGGATAGTGCTGCTTGTGCAGGAAAAGCGAAGGAGGCATGGCTAGCGAAGGGAGAAGCTGACCTGAAAACTGGTGTAACGAAGTCCTCAGCCAATCCTGCAGGAAGCTCTGGAGTTGGACAGCCCTTCAAAGTCATCCCTAACAGGGAGAGAAGGCAAGCCTTTATACTTCCACATCAACCAGTCATTGGATAAAGACTGACCCCAGGATGGGGATGAGGTTTTGGGGAAGCAGTTCCCTTCATCTGAGAATTGTTGACCAACGTTTCCAGTCCTGGAGACAGTGATCTGAATAGATCATTCTCTCTGTATCCGCCCACACCTCAGGCTCTGCCCTCCCCACTCCACCTCCTCCCCACTCCGCCCCCCCCCCCACCCACTCTACAGCAAACAATTCTTCTTCCTTCAGTCACACAAACAGCTCTTGAAACATTGTCTCCTTTATGTTACCTTGTATGCTGACCCAAAAGGGAAGCGATCCTGCTTTCTTTCTTTCTAAATTCCCACAGAGTCCTCTTTATTCATGTTTCCTACTTTAAATGCACTTATATCTTTGCCTGAGTGGTGTAAAGATTTAGTTTAATTGCAGCATTTTTCTGGGGTGTGGCTGTTGGCACATCCTTCACAGGCTGACACATAACCAGTGTCTCTCCAACATTGTTAGCAGTACAGAGAAAGGACTCGGCAGCGAAAGCCGATCACAGGTACAGAGCCTCTTGCTAGCCACCATGGTTGCTAATGTTGAAAAGTCTGGGACCTTGGATGTACATTGAGCTCTTGTCATTGGTCCTATGAGGTCTATCCTGGACAAGGCTGCCTGAAGAGTGGGATGATGCTATGTTCAAGGCTGCTCTAATTTTCTGTGGTAGTGGGGGAGAACTTGAAAGCATCAACATTTATTATGCACTAGAGGGTGCCAAAGTCTTATGTAACTGAGTCCACCTAGGTAGAGTGTGTTTCTAAGTCTCACCTTGAAACCCCGGGAAGGAGAAACAGTGCCCAAACGTCTAAAGTTCTCCCGCCGGACAGGGCATGAGGATGTCTGCTGGAGTACAGGCCTGTGCTGTCATATGAACTATTCTAAATTGTTCAACAGATCAAAATTTATACCACTGCTAGAGATTTTTCAAAAGCAACACCATTGTGATTTTTAAAAAATATTTTAGCAATAGAAATAGATACCTGTATACTATTTACTCTATGCCATGCATTGTTGTAAGCACTTCATATGTATTAGCATAATAAATTCTCATAATACCACTACAAAATTATGTACAATTTACAGATGAAGAAACTGAGGCAGAGAGGTTAAGACCACATAGATACCAAGTGGCAAGACCAGGATTGATCTAGGAGTCCCGCTTCGGGATCTGCATTGCTCTACCTCACTCGCATGTTAGCACAGCAGCATACATTTTATTGCCATGATCCTAGTCAGAAGTAAACATAAATTTCCTCCAGCTCCCCTGGTTAAGCAACCACCTTGTTCAGCACCCTTACTACTAAAAAGAATTTTTTTAACACTCCTTTAATTTCAGCCTCTGTTCTTCACCTCTACTCTAGACTTAAAAAAAATTGTATACATATTTTTTCACCATAGACTTTTTGATCATATTATGGAGTTTTTAATGACTTTGCCCAGGCTCAACAAATGGCTTCTGACTGTCATGCTTTTGAATACAATGGACAAAATCTCCCTTGGATTTCGACAAGCTGTTGGCACATTTCTTTAAATCGTGTTCCAAAACAGTTGTGAAAGTACCCAAGTGAAAGTGATAAATTAGGTTTAATGACTTGGCATTGCATCTGAACTAATTAATTTCACAAAGCTCTTAGCTTACCTGCATGGAATATTGAAGAAAGAACTAGGTTTTAAAAGAACTAGACAACATAATGTCTTAGAAATTTTCTTTACCAAAAAATAGCATATTTAGATGTCTTCCCTTCTGTCTTACATTGTTGGCAGAAATTTCTTAAATGCACCCACAATTAATTGAACTTGGATAGTTTCTAAACTTTATTACCTTCTGGTTCCAACAACCACTTGCTTTGGGGCCACACCACACCGTTTCCTCTTTCTGAGGAAAGAGAACATCTACCTAAAAGACACATTCTGGAAAAGTTGTGTTAGATTATGGTGAAATAAATCACATTTTCAGTGCATTAGGAGGGACCCTTTCTATTATAAAGGAGGAGTGTTATGAGTTAAAAATAAGAAAAATTTGTTTTACTCTTATTGGTAAGTTTCAATTTATACATATGGCATTTTCTGAAGATGTTTGGGTCAAGCAGATTCTCTGTATAGTATATTGGCAAAGTACAAGGACAACCAGATTTAAGTAATGTGGTGGAGTTAGAGTGCTTGGATTCCAAACCTGATCTTCCACTTATCAGCTGTGAGAACTTGGTCAAGTTACTTAACCTCTCTGTGCCTCAATGTCCTCATCTACAAAATAGGGATGATAATAATAAGCACTTACCTCATGGAGTGGCTATGCAAACTGAGCATACATACATAGGGCACTTACAGCAACACTAACACTGAGTACATGCTTAATAAATATATGCGCTATTAGTCACTGTTTTTATTCCCAGTAATGCCTCACTGCCTTGGGAGAAGAGGAGGGTGGAAAGTGTACTAAAGCTGCTGCCCTTAGAAGGCACAAACAGAATCTGAAATAAAAAGAAAGCCGCTTTCTCAGAATCCCTGTGCAGAGCATCATCACACCCAGGCATCCCGCTGAGCTCTGAACTCAGGTGAGCACTGCTAAAATAAAGCAGCTGAACGAATGTGGCTCAGTAACAATAGCAGGTTTCAGCGGTTTCCTCTGAGCAGTAACGCAAACCCAGGAATGCTTAACAAAGAAGTCTCACTGGTTGTATCCAAGCATAATCTGGCAACAAGATCTCCTTTCAAGTTCCAGATACCGGATGTGCCCACCCGTGAACTCCCACAACCTGAGTGGTCTAATTAGGTGGTCAGTGGCATCTATGATTTTGTTTAATGGAAAAACTCCAAGTTTCCAAGAAACAACAGTCCATAGTCCTTGGAAAAACCAGAATTGGACCCTGACATGTCATCTCACTCTGCTGCCTATAATGCTGAGGATGTAAACTCAGTTATAGGATACTGCTGGGGATATTTTATGCTGCTCAAGGAATTGGCAACAGATTTCAGGATTGTAGACAAAAAGGAGCATTTAAGGAAGTTCTCCAGCAAGGGCCAGGCACTTCTATAAGGCTGATTTAAAAAGAGACAAACCTGTTGGATAACATACACCAGTTTAGAGCCCACCAACTCTCTTCCATCATTTAAAAACCTGGAGGATTGTAGAAACAGGTTGAGGGAATCATTGAAGTTATGAGCCATAAGCTTGTGAAGTATTTTCCCTACAACCAAACTAAGTAAAGAAAACCACTTACTGAAATTGAAGGTGCCTGTGGGAAGGAGACAGTGATATCTCATTCTCAAATTAGATATCTAATCAAGGGACAGACTTGCTGGTTTGCCCCTGAGTCTATCTGAGCAGAAGAGTGAACAATGGGCATTAAGGTAGGGCAAGGGGGTGGTGAAACAGCCTGTGTTCCCACCATTGGTCACAGTAGAGGTGCATGACCTTCCTGTGGGCTACACAGACACACTAGAAGGAGCAAGGTGTAAGGCATCTTGCGATTACCTCAACTGAGCAGGTGAGGCAGCCCCAACTGCCAGAAGTTGGAAGAAGTTTTCAGAAGAGATCAAGTCACAGTCAGCTGTCTTATGCCAGAGAGCTAAGGAGTGGGCACCAACCTCTCTCTTTCCCACATCTACCCAAGGTCCTCAAAGGACTGCATTCAGAGGACTGCCACAAGAGCGCTTTTGGGAGCTGTCAATGTGAGCCAGAGGAGAAGCAGCAGCCAAAAAGACTCTGACAGGTGGCTGTCAAGGGCAGATTGGGTGCACAGAAAAGATTATTCAGAGGTTACTTTGATTTTGGAATTGATATTCCATTTATTCAAAAATTTAGTTCTTTCTGAAGCTTCTAAGTTTAGCCTACAGATATTATTATTCTATTTATAGTTCCAGCAATCATTAACAATTGCCTTTTAAGATGTCTTTTAATAACATTTAGTCTCATTTACAAGCTTAGGTCAACTCCTTCAACTATTTTAAGTTGTATTTGTACATTAAATTATTAAATATACCTAATTTCCCTTTTAAGCTTCCCAGATGTCTGCCTTAGCAAAAATGCCTTACTATATGCTTGAGCATCTCTTATAAATCTAATAAACTAAACTTATAGTAAGGTAAAACTTAAGCCCTCTTAAGTATATTAATGTAAATATATAAACTTAATAAGATTTCTCCTCAAAGTCAAAGTCACAAGTTCAAACCAATTACTCAATCATTTTGAAACAGTCACAAGATTGACCTGCTACTCTTATGGGCCAAATTCTCTTAAACAATGCAAACACCAAAAATAACAATTTGTACAGATTCTTTATCAAAAAATATTATACTATGAGTTTAATGCTCATCGATATTTGTATACCTAATTTTAGAACTTATTAGGGCTAAAAAGTACTCACTTATAGAACAACGTGGTCATCCAATAGCTTTGGAAATACCTCCTCGATTGCTGAGTTTGACAGATAATCAAATTTAGGAGCAAAGGCACGCAGCCCACCAAGCCTATGCCATCTAGGTCACAGGACCCTCCTGGAAGTTCAAATTCTCCATCCCAGATGCCTCTTCACTTGACTGGATTTTGCATTTATTTGGCCTCCTATAACTGGATTAAAATATTTAGATGCACTCCTGCCTACTTCTTTCTATTAGGCCACAAAACTCTTACATCTGTAAGAGCCAGTCCAATCAATTGGTATCCAACTTAATGCTGGATATCTCTTTTGGCTTGATCTGTCCATAAACTTACCACCTCCAAGATCACTCTATGTACAGTGGTCAGCTACCTAGGATGGCCCCAGTCCTCTCTCTTATTCTCACTTCTTAATCTTCACCATCAGTAAAGCTTGAACTACGATATGGAGGGTAGGAAGAACACAATTCCACTATGGTTATTGGGGCCACAGGTCAAGCCTGAGCTGGGAAGAGGAGAAAAGATGAGATGGACAGCTTAAATTAGACTGGCTTGGACCTTTTGATAACTAAAAATGAGTGGAAAGCTGTGGAGTTTGCCTGAGATGCCAATAAAGGGAAGTAAAGGGAGTTCAACAGAATTGGGTTGCAGATAAATGATGAGAAAATACTTTGATGTTTGTATGTCATTCAGTTCAAACTGTCCAATAAGTGTGTAACACATGAGCAAGGATAGTTTTCCTCTTATTAAGCCCTCAGGGGCATCTGAGTCTTTCCCTTAATTTGTATGCACAGTTTTGGCAGGGTCAAATTGTTTTTTACTCTTTTTAGAATGTACAGACACATGATATCCTATGTCTTCTTTGAGTCCCAGTTGCTAATTCTGGAACAAAAAGAAAACTCCCCTTCAGGACTGTTATGCTCATCTCCCAAGTGATACTTTGTCCCCTTGTAAAAACTCACAACTGAGCCTCTGTCCTGCATTCTGTATTTCTTGTGTCATTGCTAGATCATCTTTGCCCCTTCATGGTGGTTTTCATGCTTAGAGTCCCTGATGAGTCCAGCATCATTCTCAACTACTGAACAAAAATTTGTAAAGGATCCTGGGTATGAATCTTTTGCCAGAGCCACTGAGAAGACCTCAGCTTTCAGCTTGTACTCCCTCTTTTAAGAGCTTTCTTCTGCATTTTATATTTAGCCCCCCTTGGAGAGAGCAGGTACTATAATGGGAAAACTAGCTGGCCAGAATCTGGACAAACCACACAGACAAAGGGCTGAAGGTTCTTTCAATGAACTATACCCCAGGATCCAGGGCTAAAATAGGCTTTCTCCGGGCTCTAGGCCCAACTGAGGCCTCATCACCCCACCACAGCTATACATCCAAAAGAAGGGAAAAACTCAGGCAGGAACCAAAGTGAGGAGATCAGGAGAGGAAATTAAAATCCCTTGGTTGTAGTGTATTAAGTCATTGCAGCACTCCAAGGCAGCCATTCATATCATTCAGGAAGCCTGAATAAATGTTTCAGTAATGAGACATGCAGAAAGGAGCTTGTCACCCTGTGATAGTCTTTCTGCAAAGAATTTGATTTAAGGTTGGTATCAGAGCATGAACCATGCTAAAATACAATTACAAAAGAAACAGGAATTTCATTAGTGGATTGCAAGGAACAGCTTGGAACTGAGGAGGCTGGTGAGAGCTGATAGGTGTTGGCAGGAAGAAAGAGGGGGAAGAAGAGGCGGCGTGTGATGAGAGAAGCCACCCGTCCCTCTGGTTCCACACTGGGAAGGAAGATGGAGATGTTGACTTCAGGGAAAGGAATGGAGAAGACTTCCTCTTCTGAGTTAAGATTCATGGCCCCCCAAGAGGATCTGGAGCTTCCAAACTGCCGCCAGAATTGCTATAATTCTATGTCCTCCATCTTCCGCCCTCCTTCCATCAAACAACTTCTCTGTTAACAGGACTCTGACTGGCTGCGGACCATGTCATTTCTAGGGAATTGGGTAAAAGAGAATTGGACAACTGGAATTGAAGTCCCAGCTCTGTCATTTACTATCAGTATGACCGCGTAGGTACCAGTAACTTCTTATCAAGTCACTAAATGCCTTACTGAGCCTTAGTTTCCTGCCTGTAGTTTTAAAAATCTGCCTGGCACATGGCAGACACTCAGTAAACAATACAAAGCTGATTGTCACTTGGTTCCAAATGGGTTTATTAAATCAGTATTCTTAAAAGTGGGGGTCAGCCGGGCTCGGTGGTTCAGCCTGTAATCCCGCGCTTTGGGAAGCTGAGGTGAGTGGATTGCCTGAGCCCGTGGGTTCGAGACCCGCCTGGGCAAGCGAGACCTCATCTTTACAATAAATCAAAAAATTAGCCGGGCGTGGTAGCATGCGCCTGTAATTCCAGTTACTTGGAAGGCTGAGGCGGAAGGATTGCCGGAGCCCAGCAGGTCGAGGCTGCGGAGGCCGGGAGCGGCCACTACACTCCAGTCTGGGCGATGAAGTGAGACTCCAACTCAAAAAAAAAAAAAAAAAAGTGGGGGTCAATGCAACCTAAGATATGCAAGATATTTTAAAGGGGTAAGACAGGGAAAATCTTAGAACTCTCTTGGTGTGTACTTTTTAATCCAAAAATTTAGGATCAAATTAAGCTTTGTTCATATTTATTTATTAGATATTCAGTAGTTATTCAGGTAAAATTCTTAGAAAAGTGCCTAGCATATATTGTAAGCATTACGGATGGGTTTTTTTATGATTATTGTGTGTGTGTGTGTGTGTGTGTGTGTGTGTGTGTGATGAGTGCTCAAAATTATTTTTAATTATATATGTGTATATATACAATTAAAAATTTTTAAAGTACTATTTAAGCAATTAGTGCTTTAAGGGGACAAAGAGAGATAAATAAAGAGGAAAAAACAAAAGAATGAAAAAAGGAGTGATTTCAGTTGGACTGGGTATCTACAGATCGACAGTACTCAGAGGAACTTTCTCTTTTTCTTAAGCTTTTATCTTCACTGGGAAGACTTTCTCAAATGTGATTTCTACAGAGCTTTGGCTCATTCTCCCAATCTGAATGTGGTCTGGGAATTTCTATTCCTTATGAAAGCATAAGTGGCAGTATCTTTCCTTTAGGAAGACAGAACATATTCTGAGTCTCAATTTCTGCCCCTTTACTCAGGTAGTCATGGGGTGGACAGTTAAACTAAAGGAGGGCCCAGTTTCACAAGGATAAGTATCTTTCAACACACAGATCTTTACTAGGTCTCTGATAGAATCTTAAAATCAGACAGGATTTCAGGTGCTGGCCAAGATGGAGTAAGCCTATCACGGGTCATCTTTCTCACTGATTAAAATTAAAAACTCTTGAGCATAATACCAAAAAATGACAATATGAGGACTCTGAAAAGTGGACATTAGCATCCAGATTGGGGTTTCTCGTCAAAACTTGATGAACAGCCAGTAAGAATTGAGGGAGTTTTTTCACATTCATTGACTTGAGAATCCCTCCCCTCACCATCACCCACAAATTGTGATGGGTAGCAAGGATGAACAGCAAAAACAGAGAAAACAATACATCAAAATATGTAGAATGCATCTAAAGTAGTGCTTATTGGAAAATTTAAAGCATTAAATACTTATACAGAAAAAGAAAAAAGGTCTTAAAATATATAAGTATCACTTAAGAAACCAGAAAAAGGAAGAGCAACCTGAACCCAAACCAACCAATAGGAAGAAAATAATAAAGTTAAAAACAGAAATCCATGAAATTGAAATAAGAAAAATGAGATAATCAGTTAAGTCAAATACTAGTTCTTTTTAAAGATTAGTGAAATGGATCAACTTTTAGCCACACTGACCAAGGGAAAACAGAAAACACAAATTACTAATATTAGTGTGAAGGGGAGGGACATCACTACAGGTCACAGATGCTGAAAAGATATTAAGAAAAGACTATGACAATTTTATAGCCATAATTTTTAAATCTTAGATGAAATTGATCAAGACTTTAGTCACAAACTACCAAAACTCATTTTAAAAGAATAGGTAATCTGAATAATCCTATCTTTATGAAAAAAATTGAGTTTGTATTTAAAACCTTTCCAAAAAAACAAAACTCCAGTCTTACATGGCTTACTTGGTAAATTCTACCAAACATTTAGGGAAGACATTATATCAAGTCTATATAATCTTTTCAGGAACTTGAAGAGGTGAGAGTACTTCTCAATTCATTTCATGAGGCCAGCATTATACTGATATCAAAATTAGACAAGAGTCAAGCGTGGTGACTCACATCTGTAATCTCAGCATTTTGGGAGGCCAAGGTGGGAAGAACTGTTTGAGGCTAGGAGTTTGAGACCAGGCTGAGCAACATAGCGAGACCTTGTCTCTACAGAACAGCATGAACATTAGCCAAGCAAGGTGGTATACAGCTGTAGTCCCAGCTATTTAGGAGGCTGAGGCAGAAGGATCACCTGAGCCCAGGAGGTCCAGGCAGAAGTGAGAAGTGATTGTGCCACTGCATTCCAGCCTGGGTGACAGAGTGAGACCCTAAATTAAAAACACAAAAACTAGACAAAATATTGAAAGAAAAACAGCTACAGACTACTACATCTTCTGAAAATGATATCAAAAAAAAATTTTAACAAAATATTAGCAAATCAATTCCAGTGGTATTTGGAAAGACCAATACATATATCATGACCAACTGGAGTCTACTCCGGGAAAGCAAAGCTGGTTCAACATTAAAAAGAAGTCAAGTGATGTGGTTCAGCATATTAGTAAACTATGAGAAGTGACCACTCAAAAACTGGAATTATCTTTTGGAGGGCAGGCCCCTTACAGTACACTCAGAGTTTGTTCTTCCAGATCAGTCAACCAAAATTTTTATCTGGAAGTTTTGAGTAGGTTGTATTATGACTTGCAGAAGAAGCATCTTGAGTTGTGACAAACTGGTGACTGGTTCTTCCACCATGACAATGTATCTGCCCACACTGTACTAGTGTTCAGCAATTTTTGACCAAAAATGCATGATTCTCATGCCCCACCTTCCCTATTCATCCGATCTCACTGCAAGCAACTTTCATTTGTTTCCCTAAATGAAAAAAGTCCTCAAAGGTAAATATTTTGCCAATGTGGAAGAAGTGAAACAAAAAACAGCAGAAGCATTAAAAGGCATCAAAATTGACAAGTTCAAAAACTGTTTTGAGCTGTGGAAAAAGTGTCTCAATAGATATATTGCCTAAAGTGCCAAGTACTTGGAAAGTGACTGAAGATTAAACATGTAAAAAAAAAAGCACAATTTTTTATAAATAAATTCTGGGTCTTTTTGGATCCCCTTTGTAAAGTAGAAAAGTTATATAATTATATCAATAGATTTAGAAAAATAACATCAAATTTTATCACTCATTCATAATAAAATTCTCAGTAAACTAGGACTGGGAGGAAATTTCCTGAACTTAATAAATGGAATTTATTTAAAACAAACAAAACAAAAACAACTATCTACAACTAATATAGTTTGTAATGGTGAAAGAATGAATGCTTTCGCCCTAAGAGCAAGAACAAGGAAAGAATAAATAACTCTCATGACTCCTATTCAACATTAGATTCTAAGTTCCAGCCAGAACAAGATGCCAAGAAAAAAAAAAGAGAGAGCTTACAGAATGAAAAGGAAGAACTAAAACTGTTCCCATTTAAAAAGCATATAATTATATACATAGAAAATCCAAAAAGATATTTAAAAACACCTTCAAGAAGTAATAAGTGAGTTCAGTAAGATTACATAATACAACAAGATCAACATAAAAATCAATTGTATTCCTATATACCAACAAAAAAAGTGAAAACTGAAAATAAAAACACAGTATCATTTATAATTGCTCCAAAGAAAGTGAAGTACTTTAGGTATAAACCAAAAAAATGCATGTACAGAATCTGTGTGCCAAAAATTATAAAATGGCTGATAAAAAAATCAAAGACCTAAAAAAAGGAGAAACATACTGTGTTCTTGAATTGGAAGACTCAACATAGCAAAAATGTCAATTCTCACAAGCTGATATATAGGTTCAATGTAATTTCTAGAGGTTGGAACAGAAGAAATAAAACTATTTCTTCTTCACAATCTGATTGTGTACATAGAACACCCCAAGGAATCTACAAAAATAATCCTAGAAATAATAAGTGAGTTTGGCAAGGTAACAGGATATAAGGGCACTATACAAAAATCAACTGATAAAAATTGTATCAATTTTTTGTGTGTTCTGGCAATGAACAATTAGAAATCTAAAATTAAAAAACAATAGTACTATTTACAATAGCACCCAAGCAAATGAAATGTTTAAGTATAAATTCAACAAAATATGTTCAGGAAAACCCCCAGGAAATGTGTGTGAAAATTACGAAATACTGATGAGAGAAATTGGAAAGAAAAGACCTAAATAAATAGAGAGATAAAAGGCAGGAAGTAATAAGTGACTATTTTCATGGATGAGGAAATAATATTGTTGAGATACTCCTATTCCTAAAATTGATCTATAGATTCAATAAAATCCTAATCAAAGTTCCAGCAGGAGTTTATAAAAATCAACAAGGTAATTTCACATTTTATAGGGAAAGACAAAGGAACTAGACCCCAAAACAATTTGGGGGGGTGGGGGGAGGAATAAATTTGGAGTTCTCACCTTGCTTCACGTCAAGATTTATTATAAAGCTAAATTAATCCAAACAATGTCCTATTGACTACAGATATATACACAAATCAATGAACTAGAATAAAAAGGTCAAAACTAAGTGTACATAAATATGGTCAATTGAATTTTGACAAAAATGTATAGACAAATCAGTGGAGAAAGCATAATCTTTTCAATAAATAGTGCTGGAACAATTGGATATCATTATGCACAGTAGGAGGGAGGGGGAGGAGAAAAGAAGAAAAAGGAGCAGGAGAAGGAGGAACAGCTGCTCACACATTGCGTAAAGATTAAGACAAAATAGGTCACAGACCTGAATGTGAAATGTAAAGCTGTAAGACTTTCAAAAGAAAACATGGGGGAAAAAATTGTGACCTTATATTAATTAGGTGAAAGATCCTTAGATATAACACAAAAAGCACAATCCATAAATGAAAAAAATGATAAATTGGACTTTTTCAAAATGTTTAAATCCTTTGTTCTGTGAGAGGCATGCTTAAGAGAATGATACAAAAATAAACCACAGAATAGGAGAAAATATATGCAAATCACATATCTGACAAAGAACTTGTGTCCAAAATATATTTAATATGAACAACTCTTAAAACTAAACAACAAGAAAACAAACAACCCAGTTGAAAAAGAAAAGGGCAAAAAATGTAAACAGACACTTCACTAAGAAAAATAAATGTATGACAAATATGCACATGAAAAGATGTTCAGCATCATTAGTCATTAGAGAAATGAAAGTAGAAACCACACTAAGAAGTCACTGCATATCTATTAGAACAGGTAAAAGAAAATAAACTGAAAGCACCAAATGCTAGCAAGGATGTGGAGCAACAGAATTTCTCAAACATCACTGATAGGAATACAAATGGTACAACCACTTTGAAAAAGAGATTTAGTTTATTATAAAATTCAACATATCCTTACCACATGACCCAGCCATTCTACCTCTATTTCCAGGAAAAATTAAACCTAATATTCACATTAAAATGTGTGCGCAAATGTTTGCAGTGGCTTTATTCATAATTAACAAAAACGGGGGTCAGCCTAATCTTTAACAGTTGAATACATAAAACACCTAGTATGTCCATACGGTGGAATGCTACTCAGCAATAGAAAGGAATGTACTGCTGCTACTACATGTAGCAACATGATTAAGCCCCAAACTCATTATGCTAAATGAAACAAACCAGACTCAGAAGACTGTAAACTGTATGGTTCAACTGATGACATTCTGGAAGAGGCAAAGCTGTGGGAACTACAAGGGAGAGGTTGGCTGTAACAGAGCAATGTGAAAGAATTTTGGAGACAACTTACACTACTCTATGCGTTTATCAAAATTCATAGAACTAAACTACAGAAAGGGTGAATTCTGCTTTATATGAATGTAAAGAATAAATGGAAAACATGTAGGAATTTTGTGGGCCATCTTACCCATCCTCTTCCACAGCATCTGAGGAAGCAAAGAACCACAGAGGGCACAAGACTTACTCAAAGTCACACAAAAGCCTGACTGCAAGCTCTGCCTCCAATCCCATGCTTCTCTTTTGTGCTTGTTTTGTTTTGCTTTGTTTTTGTCTTTTGGTTATGGGAGCCCTCATCACAGTGCTTCAGCAAATCCCATCTCATTCAGAATGAATTTCTCTCTCCCTGACACCTCCTATAGCCTTTGGTCCCTCCCTTCTTTCACTTTTACTTCCTGCCTTTAATTAGAGTTATTTTTCTGTGTTTGGCTCCCTCTCACCACTTGGGATGCATTAAAGGTGAAGAGGGTATCAAGGGGAGACAGGAGGAGCCCCAGCAATGCCATGTTTCTATTTCCACCAGTGACAATTTGCACCACATTTCATTTATCCCATTCTTCCCAACCTAAACAGGAAAAGACCTGTGGAGAGTTCAGTAGTGAGCTCACAGATGGTGCTGATAGTCTTTTCCAGTTTGTTTCTAGAACTCATTAATTCAACAAACCCTGGGCACCCACCGGGAAGTGGGCTCAATGCTGTGGGCATAATAGTAGACAGAAAGGCAAACACAATGCTTCCTACAGCCTACTGGGAAAGATTTGATCCTGTGACCTCAATGGAGATTAATAAAATAAACCCCAGCTTAGAAAAAGTACAAGTGAAAAAGAATATTTTCTTTAAAAATTAGCCAACATCTCAGCTCTCTTCAGAGGCTAATATACTTAGCAAAAATATCACAAAAAGTGTGCCTGTCTCATGACCCTTTTCATTCTAAATTGCCTCTGAGACATGGGGATTTGCTGTTCTTTCCTTAACTGGTCTCCCAAGGGTGCTCCAGGTCTGGTGGTGGGTCTGTCTCCACAGTCCCCTGAGAGCCCGCACACAGACTGGAGCAGGCCAGCCAAGATACATGCTGAATCATCATCCTTCTTCATCAACCAACCAAATGAGACTCCAAGGACACTGTGGGAGCTGCAGCCTCCTTGGAGGCAAACTCTGATCCAAGATGCTACTCAGAACCTAGTTAAGATCTGTGGGATATGGGGCAAGGAGGGTCAAGCAGATCCTGACTCAAATCCTTCCCACCTCTTCTCACCTCTGTGCCTGGGTCCAATACTTTAAGCTCCCTGAAACCTCAAATTTTTTTTTTTTCTCTGAGAGGAGATTTAAAAGCAGAAAATAAAACCTTCTTTGTTGGATATGTAGGAAAATTAAATGAGCTAAGCACCAGTCAGTTGCAGATCACATAATACATACTTGGTAAAGGTTAAATCTGTCCATTACACTCTCTGCTTTTTAGATACAGAGGAACTACTCTTCTGTGAGGTCAAAGAGGTCCTAACCTACCCTGGGGGAAGGTAGCCCTCACATTTAGAAAATTTCCCCTTAGTCAGACCAGTTTAGATGAAAACCTGCAAACCTCATTTTATCCATTTCAAATGCCTCTAACCTCCATTCCTTTTCAGCCCAGGTTAGTGCTCGGTGTCTTGTCCTCCCGGGGCCTACTAACCACTGCCGCCAGGCATTCACCATGACCCTGTGAGCCAGCTTGGGTGCTGTGTACCTGCTGAGGCTTTCCACCTACCTAGGAATGGCTCCAGGCCTGGGGGTGGATGCCACCTTCCAAACTGCATCAAGTTCTATTGGTCTGTAGTAAAGTATTTTGTCCACTAGTTCAGTCAGTCGCCAAGAAAAGGAAAGACTAGACTATCAAAGCTCTTAGACAAAACTACATGTGTGATGCTATATTAAATGCTCGTTGAAATAAATTTAAAAGCCACAGGCCCTGAGGAGTTGTTCACCCTGTACTCCAGCCCTAACTGGGTTAATTACACCTTCTTTGCATTCCCTCAGGCTTGCTCTGACTATATCGCTACCAGTGCACTTAACTCTCTAGATCTGGATCTGTTTACCCATCAGTATGTCTTGGCTGGCAATATGGGAACCCTTTCACGGTGGAATGGCCTCTTATTCATCCTTGTGCACTCAGATGCACAGTGTACAAGGCACAGTGCATGTCACAGATGCCCAATAAATGTTCACTGAATGAACGAAAAAAGTCCCCCTAAATGAGTGAAAAGAGGCTCCGATAATTGTGGTATCTGAACATGTTACCTCTAAGTGTGCAGACTTAGGATTTCCCCATGGTGTCATAAATGGATGAGAATTCTAAAGGATAAATGGGCTGCCTTCTGGGCCTTTCTCCTAAATGCAGACTGCTATCAAGACTGCTAATACCATTTCCCTGGGTATACCACAGAGGATGCCAGGCTTTATTAGTCTAAGGTGTTTGCTTCATGTAACAACTTGCTTTTTAATGAGCTTGTTTATCTCACCATCTTGGATGTTAATATTGTTTAGAGGAAAGTGTCCTGATTGACTGTTTCCAAGCAAAGACCAAAATCTCCAGGTAGAGCATCAAATGCATGTTATGTGCTAACAATTATTTAATAACTAAACTCTCTTTCAAAAGAAAGAAAAGAAAAGAAGAATGGGAAAGGATTGTTTTAAGATGAGCAATAGAAAAATTGGAAGTTGGAAAGTTGCTCATATTTCCTTCTCTAAGTTTCTAGCATGGCCCATGAACAGAATCAATGATCTCAAATTCTGCACTGAAGGTTGAGCCTGGAGGCCTACTCTGAGCCACCCACTTTACAGGAAAAAATAAATTCTGAATATAAAGGCAAGGTTAAAGAGTGAACAATCCATCCTTGTCAACGCTCCCATTTTTAATTTGAATTTTCACTATTGTGTTCTTATCATTGAAATACTGAATATTACTTTTTTCAAAGAATGGCTTCAGCACTGATAATTCTCTATTTATTTACTAACTGCCTCCCTACCCAGGTACATTCCCCACTCTTCTCTGCCCTACTCTTTGACCCAGAGGTTGACCCTGTGGGCCAAATGACCTAGCTGCCTTTCTGGTTTTTATTGGACTTGGCCAAAAGTCAGCAGCAGATCAGAGGGTAGGAGAACAAGAATTATTCCTTTCTGTGCCACCCACTTCAGCATCAGGTCCCCTAGCAGGAGTTGTGTGCGTCTAGTGTTACTGCTCCCACAAAGTCACCCCACTCCCAGCTCACTCTGACTGAGTTCCATAATACTATCTCTTTCCTTTGCCCTTTGAGTCTTTGGGGAGGTAACTGCCTACCACTGTGGCTCTCTCTGGGTGCTTCGATGTATTTTTTTTGGTTACTTTAACCCTGCCCACACCTTTCACTTCCAACTCCACCAACACATTTGACTCCCACAATGATTCTGTGAAATAGGCAGGACAGGTTGTTATACCACTGCACAGATGAGAAAATTGAGGTTCAAAGGCTAAGTCACTTATCTAAGGTCACACGGGCAGCTCAAGAGGAAAAAAAAACTCATTGGAAAAATAATACATCAATGTATTCTGAAACTAGAAAACTTTACATGGTTCTCTATTCTCCTTTCTCTCAAAGTTCTTGAGAAGGCGAGAGGGGATGTGAACAAAATACAACAGGAGAGATAGAGCCTAGATAGAAGCAGGGGCATCTCCTCTCTCACAATAGGCTGAAAGGCATAGTATATGCCTACAGATGCAGTGGTTTGGAAGAAATGTCTCAAAGAATGACCTGGTTTTTGTTTCCAGCTATATCTTTAAAGCAAGACCATCAACTGGAGGATGGTGTCAGACATTAGAAGACATTAGAAGAGAAAAAAAGGAAAGTATAAAGTAGTCATCTCAGAGAGTGGGAAAGTGAATTTCTTCACTTAGAAAAATGTAGTTGAGTTTTCTGGCCAATGTAAAGTATTTTTTTGAGATGTACAGTCAAAAATTTGAAGATATTCGGCAAGCAAAGTTGTATGTGTATTTTCTTTCCTTCCTTCCTTCTTTCTTTCCATCCATCCTTTTCTCCTCCCTTCCTCCCTCCCTCCCTCCTTCCATCCATGCTCCATTTCTCCATCAAGTAAATGGACCGTTGGTTTTAACCACGTTATAACTTTGCCAGCTGTTTACCATGGGGAAGGAGAGACAAGTTAGAAATTTTTATAAAGGAGTGGCTACAGTGCTAGAATGTGGAATCTGGGCAAAGAGGCACTGATGACAAGATAGTGAGGACGGTGGAAAAATGGGTAGGGCTAGTGGATTGTTGATCTTTATGTCTTAACGGGTTAGGAGGTAATACTTGAGTAAATTGCCTGAAAGGATTGAACTTTGCATTTGAAGTCAAGATTTTGAATGACTTTGTAATCCCCAATGTCTTACTTTTGTTTTTTGCTGAGCATTCAGTGCAGTGCTTGGCATATAGCCAGCAGCACCAGAATGAAGTAAGCAAAAGTAGATAAATTGTCAGAGGCCCAGGAAAAGCTGAAATGTGGAATTTAAAAGACATTCTGCCTCTATTGCTTATTTATTTAATAATTGCATCATCAGCCCTTCCTCCTTCTTCCACCCCTCTCTTTTCCCCAACCCCTCCCCTCCACCCACCACACAGAGACACACTCAAGCAACACTGATCTACTCTCTGTTTCCCTGAACTTCTGACCTCTGGTGTCTTGTCTCAGCCTTCTTTCTTCCCAAGCCTAAATACCATCCTTTTCCCCCTGGCTCTGCCTACTGCAATGTCCCATATCTTCTCCTCAGTGAAATCTTCTGAAGTCCTTTAGCCAAAATACTACTCATATTCTCATATTATATCACTGGTACCATTGACATAACAACTTTCTTCATTTTGCCTTTATGACTGCTAATTTGTTGTCCTTGACACTTGTCCATAAGTTTCTTGAAGGAAGTTTTCTAGTCTGATTCAATTTTGTGTGCCCCACACTGCCTAGCACATAACAGAAACTCCTTAAACCTTTGTTAACTAAATAAATGAATAAATAGAGTTCTACAAATAAAAAATAATATCTAACAAAATGATAAATTAGCCAGGTTCAAACTCAGGATGAAGTAAACAATAAAACTAATAAAAAATGAGCTTTTCTTGAACTCAGAGAATCAAAATGAATTTCTGTATCTATCAGCAGATAGAAATTAAAATTACTGATTCAAAGACTCTATTAGGTTCGCATTTCCATAATGATACAATAGAAATGCTGGAACTTTGGTCCTGTATATATCCCCAGTCACTTCTGCCACAATAAATCTAGTAAACTTTGCTCAGTATATTAAAATTGGTAATAATAACAATGATACCGGCTAATATTTGTATAATGTTTAGTTGTTAGGTACTTTTCACACGTGTGGTCCCACTTAATTCTCACAGTCCTGTGAAGTTTTATTTAAAATATCCATTTTTACATGCAAACAAACTGAAGCACAAAGAGATTATATTATTTGTCTAAAAAGCCAAACTAAAACCTCAGTTACAAATCTTACGCCCTTTTGATTTTTTATTATTTCTTAAGAACCCCTGAAATGCCACTGGGGTGAATACTGTTCTGAATTTTATACCAGAGCATTGGGAAATGGAGACCATAAGGACTTTGGCTGGCACAAACCCAGGGACCTCAGGCCTCTTTTTTCATAACCCAGAGCATCCTCAGCCAAAACACAGCACTCCTCTGGATAGCAAGAGCATAGAGAAACCCTCTATCTTTTTGTTCTGAATCTTCTATTCTTCATTAGTAAGAGGTCCCAGATCTTGGTTTAGAGAGTGATCCACTAAAAATGGGCCATTTGGGAAACCATCACTTCCACAAAGAAAATGGCTCCCTTTTAAAGAAAGCTGGCCACATAAAAGAGCCCTTAGGAAAGAGTCATTCCAAGGTCAGAGGTGAGGAGGCTATTCCTAAGTCTGTCGGGTCACGGGGGTGAGCTTTACTTATAGGCCTAACATGGGGCAGGAGCAAAGACACAAAGAAAAAAAAGAGTGGAGAGTAGAAATGGAGTCTTTAAAATGCTGCAGTGATTTAAAAAGAGAAAGAGTATGAGGAATGGCTGGTGTGAAAAAGACAAAGAAAGCAGACAGATGTAAAAATCAATGTGCAGGAGGCAGACACCTGCATATGAAGAAATGAGACCAAGAAATTCACCCAATATCTATTTCATTGGTAAGATGAGATGGTATTGTCTTCTTCTTCTTGAGTGAGGGGTTAATTTCAGGATCCAACAAAATTACATGGAGATCTTGATTTACCAGGCAATAGCCTTGGGCTCACTAGTAGCCTTCTGTGCCTGCCCCTGATTAATCTGAAGCATAGTCGCTCAAACCAGGGATAACCTTGGGAATCTGAGTGACTCTACAAGAAGTTTTCATTTTTGTGTTTACTTTTTGATGGCAATCTAAAAAATATTAGTCTAAGAATTTTTCTAAACCACCTGGAGAAAACATCATGACCTAGTCTTGCCACTTGGTTCCTTGCCCACATGTAGGTTTGCATGTACTGACTTTGCTGGCTCCTCCACTTCTCCCTGACCTATCAACCCATTCTTATTCTGTTGATACCTTAGCCTATACTCCCTGGTCTTCTCTTCTTCATTTACACTCACTTATTTCGTGATCTCATTCAGTCACGTGACTTTAAAACCTGTGTAAGCTGACATCTCCCAAACACATCAGTCTGACCCAGACCTTTCTCCTGAGTATCGGCCCAACTACCTACTTATCACTTCATCTGGATGTCCAACAGGGTGACCATATATCTTGGTTGGACTGGGATGGTCCTGGATGACTCCTATTGTTCCAGAATGATTAATAGTCTCTTTTTTCTCCTCTGCACTCAAAGGTGTCCTGGTTTGGACAATAAATTATATGGTCACCCCACCAACAGGCTTCCCAAATTCCACATGTCCAAAACTGAACACCTGATTTCTGCAATCTGGCCCACCCACGTGCCTTTCCTATTTCAGTGATAGCAGTTCCTTTCATCCAGTTGCTCAAGCCAAATACCCTTCAAGTGAGACTTAATTCCTCTCTTTTTTCCACCCTCCACATTCAGACCAAAGGGAAATCCTGTTGGCTTTACCTTCATAACATATGCAGAAACTGACAGTAAGCTCCACCTCTGTTGCTACCATTCTCTTGCCCATGCATCATTGCAAAAGTCTTTAATCCAGCCTCCTCGTCACAAAATCTAGCCTCAACACAACAGCCAGGATGATACTTCTAAAATGCAAGTCAGATCATGCCATGCTTTGGCCCAAGTCTTCCAGTGAGGTCCTGTTTCTCTTAGAGTAAAAGCCAGAGTCCTTACAATGACCTGTGTGGGTTTAGGAGATCTAACTCATGACCTCTCTGACTGCTTTTCCCCATCATTCATTGCATCCAGCCCTACCAGCCTCTCTCTCAGGCATTGAAAGTCTTGGCATTGGTTCTTTCCTCTCTGTGTGGCTTAGCCCTTACCTCCTTCATGTCTTTACTCAAATGTCACTTCTCACTGAGGCCTAAGGGCACCACTGTTTACAATTGCAGCATACACCCTATCCCCACTCCTGACCCCCACATCTATCTATCATGTCTATTTTTTTCTTTATAGTACTTAGCAACTTCTAACATAGCACATTAATTGTATTGTTTATTGGTCGTCTCCCCTATTATCATGTAAATTCTACAGGGGCAGGGATATTTGTGTCTGTTTTTGTTCAGTAATACAGCCCAGTATCTGGAGTATAGTAGATTCTTAGTAAATAATTTTTGAATGAATTCATTTTGCTGCCAATAATACTATTTTATTTGTTCCAATCTAAGAATAAAAATAACTTGGGAGGATGTATTATTATCTAAGTGATGTCTCCTTATCGAGTGAGAAGCAAGCGGTGTCATAGGGTAAATGTTTCACACTGCTATGAATTTTTAAAAGTGGTGATAAAAATGAGTCATTACATGGCAGATGAAAACATATTATGTTGAACTCAAAAGAATCTGCCCCCTAGTACTCAGTACATTATTCACATTTAGAGGCTCAATTTAGTTTCACAAACCAATGCCATCCATCACATTTTATCCATGCTCATTCAGATTTAGTTGTATTTTAGCCTCATTTTGATTTAATTTATAATTTTTTTGGTTTTATAAAGATATGGGAATTAATAAGCATGATGAGCTTTCAGATGGTTTCATATTTATTTATTATTTCAGTTAAAATATACAAACAAGAATAATAATTTCAGTGAGACCTATGGATCCACAGAAACCTTTCTTCCTTTACAAAAGACTCAGGTAGTTTTAAAGTTTAGAAAGCAGAGCACATTTGTGCCTCTCAGGGATGCCTATATCAGAGTGACCTCAACCTCCCATCTGTCCAGATGTGAGGCAAATTGGACTCATTGGTAATTCTATCTTCCAGGTCAGCCAAGCTCATTACCACTTGAATCTCCTACAGTTCAATGATTTGCATCATTAGTCCCCCAAACATAATTAAGTGCCCATTCAGTGTTCAGGTGGTGACCTAGGTGTTGGGTATATAAGCAGGAAGATGGCACGTGTCTGCTACTTTAGGCAGTTTTAACACCATCAGTACCAGTCTAATGCCTTATGCATGAATAACATTCTATAGTTCACCAAGTGCTCCTAGGTGCACTCGCCCTCTGAAGCAGGAGTGTCAGATGTGGAAGCTGACATTCCCAGAGATTAACAGAAATTCAAGGTCACATGGCTGATAATGTCATAACCCAGGATTCAAGTCCTAATTTTTAACCCTTTGCTCTTCAGCTTCTGCCTTCTACATCCATAGCGTCTTTGGCTCCATTTCACACCCTCATCTACTCCCTGCTTCCCACCATTCCCCAGGATTTCTGATGTCTTCCTGCTTCTGAGCTTGAGGAGCACAAAACAAGAACAAATGTTTCTTATACTTGGTGGTTCCCTTCCTTCCTCATTGAGGTGTGAACATGCAAGAGCAAACATCAAGTCTATGGTCTGGCATGAGCCAGGGCCATCAGTATCAGTGTGATGTCAAGTCTAGAGGGCTTGGAGTTCCCAGGCCTTGCAAATTCAGTCATGCTTATGTGTTTGGGAAAAATCACATTCTGGATGGTGGAGATGAGTTCTGTGCCCCTTTGGCTTCTCATAGCCTCACCTGGCAGATAGAACCAAGACTACATTCTTGCTGCATTATTCAATCTGCAGTGAGTGCTCTGCTTCTAATGCCCATCTGCCATCTGGACACAGAATGTCACACAGCACCCACAGGGCATCCCACCAGATCTATTTCTTCCCCATTTTGGCTAGTGCCAACCCCCAACCCAGGAAAGCCTTGCGAGGGCCAGGAAGCTCTATTTCACTTAGATATCATGCTGCCGTATCTGCAGTTGTAGCAAGCATGCTCTCAAGCAGTCACCTAAGCCTCGTCCTGTTCCTAAGGCGCAGGCTGTTCAAAACGTCCACATGGATTGTTTCCCCCTTGCTGTTTATCTTCTATCAGTGTATCTGTTAAAAAACAGTGAAAAATGGACACTTCACACACATCAGCCTTGAATGGATTTTTTTTCCCCTGAGTAACACTTTGCATCCAGATAGCCCTTCTCTGCCAGAACTTTCAAGACAAGTTGTTACCTTCATCCCCATTCACTAGATGAGAAAATGGGTGAGCAAGAAAATGGTAGCTTTGTCTGATAATAATACACTGAGTTGGGGGAGGAATTTCCTAAGAACTATGGTGTAAGCAAAACACTTTAATTAGAAGTCCAACCCTCAGGGCAGAGGGCACAGGGCATGGGGCTATGCACCATTAGGTTTACAAGTGTTAATAGAAATAACTGCCAATGTCTGAACAGCATTGGCTGGCACGTAGCAAATGCCCAGTTAAAAATGCCTTAACGCTTACTGCCTCACTTTAACCTCATAACTAGTCTGTGCAGTAAAATGGAACAGGTATGATTATTCCCAATATATGAAGAAAACACTGAGGGAGCAGAGAGGTGGTCAATATCACACAACTCAGGCCAGAACAAAGGTTTCTAACTATTCACCAAGGTTCTTAGTATTTGGAATCAGCTGAGAATCCTGACTCCATCACTTACCAGCTGTTTCATTTGGTCAGGAGTTTCCTCAGCAGTAAATGGTAATAATAATACTGTTTGGAGAGGTTTGATGAAAACTTATGTGAAGGATTTAGCGTAATGCCTGGCTGAGAATAGAGGACTAATACAACTCATATTTTATACTAAACCACCTCCAGATATTATCTTTCTTATTAAAAAGTCCCCTATTTTCAGGCAAGGAAAATAAAATGTGCAGAGACTTGTAAATAAAACTCATCAAATAGAACTCACAAACAACATCAAAACCCTATAATGTAGGAGAGGCTGGAGGCAGTGGAATGTGGGTAGAGGGTACAGCCACAACCAGTCTTGGGTGGAATGGGACATCCTCGAACAACTCACCTTTGGTGCCCCTTCCAACCCACAGTTGATCTGCTCTGTAATTTCTTCTGTGACCTTGGGTCTTTCCTTGGTCCACTTTGACCTGGGGTTTACTTTCGTTCCCCTAGCCTCTTCTTCACAACTTACTCAACTATCACCAGAGGGTCCTTTATCTCAGTCTGGCCACCCAGAGGTTGACATCCCAGAGGGCTTATAAATTGGTGGTCTCCAAGAGCCATTCTCATGGGAAAGCATTCTGGAGTCGCTTAAGATTCAGCAGGAGCTGTGTTGGTCTTGGGGTCGAGGAGATAGTAGAGATAATATTGCAGGCTTTGAGAAGATCACATTTCAGATGGAAGAAAGGTAAATCAATATTTAGGAGTAACCTCTTCCTGCAGATAATTGGGATTGACAAAACTTTGTGAGGGAGATTATTTGGAGCCACTCTTAATGAATTCAGATACTGTTCTATATCTTTTACAAACAAATATCTAATTTGATCCTGAGAATAACCATGGAATTATCATTTCTATTTTATAGTGGAGGGAATTGAGGCTTGGAGAGGCTAAATGGCTTATTCAAGGTCAGAATACTGACTAGCAGCAAAACAGAGATTAGAACCCAGAGTTATCCCATCTTTCTATTAAAGGGCAGAGGGAAAAAGATAGATGGATTCTTAAACTCTTTATAATCAACTCAGGGACCTTTCTGTGATACTCTCCCATGGTTCTCTGTTCAGGGAACCATGAATAGCTCACCTGTCACTCCTTTTCTGTCTGGCATATGGAATCTCTGCTTCCTGATTCTCTTCCCATCACGGCTCCCAGGAGCACGAGTCCTGGAGTCATACAGCCTGGACACAAATCTCAGCTCCACCACTTATGGATGCAGCAAGTCCGTTAATACCTTTTTGCCTCAGTTTCTTAATCTGAAAAAAGAGAAAATAACAGTACGCTCTGCACATAGTTGCTGTGACAATTCAATAATTTCCTAATGTAAAACAATGTCTGTAGTAAGTGCTCAATACATATGCATTTTACCGCAATATTATTCACTCCCTGTAGGAGCCTCCGCTTTTAACCACACTCGTCATCTCACTGTTCCTTAAACACAGCTGGCAGTTTTTTGTCTTCATGCCTTTTGCTTGCTCGGTGTTCCTTTCAATTGAACTTCTCTTTACTCTGTCTCAGAGTCTTATTTTATTTATCTAGATGTTTGTCTATTGTTATAATCGGCTACAGTATCCTATGCACAGTAAGTTCTCAATAACTAGTTAATCAAAATTAAATATATGTTACTAATACTACTAAATATATGGTAAACTAGATTTATTTAAAATTCAATTAACTACACAAAAATCAGAATTAATTATAATATTTACAGATTGACTGCAAGATGCTGAAGTGCTTTCTGAATCAAAGAAAAATTAAATTATGTTTCATAGAGTAAAAACATGGTATATTTTATTCTGAAACCCTTTAAACATTAGTAATCAATTTACCAAATGTCTAGCTTTTATCCTCCATTTTCTCTGCTAAAGATGAAGTAAACTGTAATTTGTAAAGATTATATCACTTTGAGTTTGAAGTTTTAAATTAACAATGATAATATTTATATTTGAATTTAAGCTTTACAAATAGCCTCTCAGGCTTCAACTTTTTCTTCCCTTTTTGTTTCTTTCTCTCCTTCCTTCCTTTCTTTCTTTCCCCCCAAAACAAGGGTCTCACTCTGTCACCCAGATTAGAGTGCAGTGGCATAGTCTTAGCTCACTGCAGCCTCAAACTCCTAGGCTCAAGCATCCTCTTTCCTCAGTCTCCCAAGTAGCTGGGACTACAGGTGCTTCACCACACCTAGCTCATTTATTTTTATTTTTAGAGACAGAAGTAATACTATGCTGCCCAGGCTGGTCCCAAACTCCTGGCCTCAAGTGATCCTCCCTCCTCAGTTTCCCCAGCTGCTCAGATTATAGGTGTAAGCCACTGTACCTGGCCCAGGCATTAACTTTCATCATTTTTCTCAGCAGCATAGGCTCAAATGACTACAGGACAGAGCCAGTCTAGGTGAGGAGCAGCCACTGGGAGCATCATCACAACAAACATTAAAGCAGCAGATTAATAAAGCTAAGACTAGGCCTCCCATCCCCTTTCAGAACAGATGGAGCCTGGCTGTGGCCCCTCCCACCAAAGGAGATGGTGTTCTCCAATGGGAAGTACAGCACTTTTGGCAACGACTTCTGTCTACTGAGAAGTTTCTCATGCCAATATGAAAATTGGTACTAAGCCAAGCCACCCATTCCAGAGGCAGCCAGTGTTGTCATCTGAAGTAAACTCCACTCTGAGAAGTAATGACTGACACACGCTGACGTGCTACTCACCAGGAAAGACTGATTTACTTCATTAATTCAGCCCCAAACCCCTTCATCTGCCACCCAAAAGTTGCCTGGTTGGGAACATAACAACAACAACAACAAAAACAGAAGAGGTAAAGAAGAAAGCAAGAAACATTTTTCCTTCATGAAAGCAAGGAGAGAGAAACACATATGAAACATTTTTAGAATAAGGATTTTTTTTTAGAATAAAACTTTCTTTCTATATTGGGTAAATTAATTCTCTCCTTAATGAGTACTATATATTAATGAACCCAGTTATTAAAAAAATAGAGAAATCTATAATATAAAATTCATTTAAAGGCTATGTTATATTCATGGCAAGTTAAAAAAAACTACTTTGAACACAAAGTTATACTAGTTTATTTTAATAAGAACAATAGCTAATAAGGAGAATTTACTATGGGCCAGGCTTTCTTCTAAGCCTCTTACATGTATGAACTCATTTAATCCTCACAACAACAATAGGAAGTACTTATTATGATTGTTGTTGTTGTTATTATTCCTATTTTAGAGATGTGGTAACTGAAGTACCAGGAGGTTAACATGTCCAAGATAGCGCAGCCAGCAAGTTGTGTAGGTGAGGTTTGAACTCGGGCCAACTGGCTCCAGGGTTCAGGCCAGTTCCCTCCCACTCCCACCAAATACATGATGAGCAGATATGTAAATCTGGTTGCTTTGAAAGGGCATCAAAGTTAATCCATATGTCTGGTCAGTCGTTGCTTAAGGCACCTACACCCCTGCTCTATTTGCATGGGATATTTGGATTAGCAGACAGAGCCAACGAATTGAGGCAGAAAGTTCCCTTCACCTTTCTAGCCCACCCTAGGAGCCATGGGAAATGATAGAAAAGCCAAGTAAGCCAAAAGTCCTTGGAAGATCAATAATGTATGAATTATAACAAAATGCCACCCACCCGGGGTAGCGGAATACTACTCACCTGAGAAGTGCACAGGGAATCTCTAACTGAGTCTGAGAAAAGTCAGCAGCAAGTAAGAGTTCAGGCTCATGGACTGGGCTACCAGAAGTTCCAAAAGAACCCTGGGGGCTGCCCCTTTGGGGGAAGGACAGCAACTGGTTCGGTGTTTTAAAGTGTTTGCAAATCTTTCATCCAAAAGAACGGCTCAGAACAGCTTCCTTTCCTTTCCTTCCCCTGCCCCACCCCTGCCCGTACAGGAGTCCACCTACATTTAGAAAACAATTTCTTATTATTCCCAGGGTATGAAAGGAAACCCTTGAAATGCCAATGTAAGGTTCACATTGAATCTTAAATCTACTGAAATAGTCGCACAATCTTTAACCACACATGTTTCTTTAACATGCATGTATCTTTCCTGCATTTGATATAAATCAGACACTATACTAAGCTCCAGGGTAGAGGGAAGGGGAAGAGAAGAAAATAATACTATTTAAGAGATGCTTATTTTCTAATGGAGAAGATGGACATGTGCACAAAGAAGATATCAGACGGGAAATGAACAGAGAAAGAAATGGGAAATATGGGGTATGGAGCTGGCCAAACCCAAGGTTCCGATTAGACACCAATGTTCAGGCATGAAGGATACTGCTTTTAAAAAAAGATCTTGCCCTCCATCAACGTTATCCTCTCCTGTCTGAGAGCAGGTTCTGGGCCAGGAGAAGAAACTACGATTTGCATAGGAGCCACTGAATTCCTGACTGGAGCCCTGGAAGTAGGAGGCCTCAGTGGGGGACAATTCCTGTCCTCTTGACCTGAGATAGGAATAGAGCTGAATGGTCACAAGAGAATTGAAAAATACCAGCAGCAGTTAAGAAATCACATGACTCGCAAGAAAAAGACATGTGTATCAGAGGCCCTGGAAACTTGGTTACAAGCTTTATTGTCTGCCCCTAGATCAATCTAGTTTAATCCAACATGGCGATGGATTTGAACAGCAAGCTACTTCCAACCTCATTATACCTTCATTGTAATACCTTAGCATACTAAATGTCACAACCACCAGTGCCATGACAGTTCCAGTTGTGACCAAACTTGGCAGAAAAAGGGGAGAGTACCTAATTCCAAGCAAAAACCCACCTCTTTCCCAGAAAATCATGAATATCCATCCCCTACTATGAACATTCCACTCCTTAGCTAGAGATAGCCTCTAAAAGAAAAACCCCCGAACCCAGTTGGGTGTGACTCATTCTCTGGAGTATGCCCACACTCCCGCTCTCTTTACTATGTACTTTTGTTTTACAATAAAACTCTTTCACTTTTGCTTTATTTTTCATGTTATTCTGACTCTTTCCTGAGTGCTGAGGTGGAGGGTCTCACCTGCCTCAGGAGGCCCTACCAATCCCACTGGTAGCAGGCCTGTGGAGAGGAGCTCTGTACTGGCACCAGAACCCCCAGAAGACACATAGTACTTTTTTTGTTCCAGGGGCAAATGCTCCTCTGATTCCTGGAAGTGAGAGGGGAAACCAATACAGTGCTTTCTTTGTCCTCACTCCAGGCCTCAGGAGAAGGCATTGGAAAGGGAACACATTACTGGAGTGGTTTCCCCTATAGAAGACCCAGCAGAGCAGGCCTTAGCAGAGAATATGATTTCAGAAAGCACTGGTCTCCATTCCAGCCTGCAAGGCCTGTGCTTCCTGAGATAACTGCTTTGCTTGTCTCATAAGAGAAATGTCCATTTACTTCTCTCCTACACCAGGATAAACACCTACCTACTCACCTGGACACAACTTTCAGAATCATGACAACTAGAAAGTGGGTTCAGGGGGAGAGGTGGGCCACATGCTGCCCAAACTGGAGGAAAGGGGGAGGGAATACACATAGCACCGGATAGCTTCCATGCTTTCTAAGTACCACAAGTTCTCTGACAGCTTCTGGCTGACCAAAGGCATCCCTGGGGATTCTAGCCAGAGCTAGAAGGAACTTACCGTGCCAAAAGGATTTTAGAATGTTCACTGGAGTTACCACCATGCTCCACATGCCATGAGTTCTGCGTGGTGCAAGTCTATTGCAAAAGCACCTAAGTATATCATTCTGCTAAACATGGATGTGATTACAAGAGGCACTCGGCTAATATGCTGATACACACCAGCTCCACAGGCTATAAAATGTGCTGCCGTTTGGCTGCATGGTTACCGCTCCAGGATCTATTCTGTGGGCAAGGGGAATAGTATTCCCACGAGCAATTCCAGGCAGCTTGCAGGTAGGAAAACTTTTAAGAGGCAAACAAGGCTATCTGTAACTGTTACAAAGCACTAGTGACAGTCTGCCCACGTGGTAAAGAGCATGTTGAAACTCTTAGGAATTCCTTTACCCCATTTAAGGAAGTCTGACTAACTCACAGAGCTGGACAAGGAAGAGGATCTGGAGCATGATTTTTTTCTCCCATCGGTCCATTTATTTGTTTTTTCACTTAACCAACAGTTATTGTGCTCCTTATGCATTCGACACTATTCTAGACACTGAGGACATATAGATAAATGAGACCAGGTCACTTTATGCCTCACTGTTTAGGGGAGAAGATGGAATGGCAAATAAATAATTGCAATAACAAATTTAGAGACTCACATAGTGTGGCTCTCTCCATGCTTTGTTTCGTTTGATATTCATAACAAGCCTAGGGGGTGTTAAGAAAATATTATTGGGGCAGTGCCCATCAGCCAAAGGCCACTGGGTACACATCTGGAAGAATAAAGTTAGGTGATTACTCGCTACAGCAAGGAAGACCACACACCACAGGGAGTTGGGCGGCATCTTCGAAGGGGGGAGGCAGGAAAGAGGTCTTTAGAGGGTCTGGGAGCTGGAGTTACTTATAGGATGGGCTGGCAGAAATAAAGCAGGAGTTTCTGGAATAGCCGTGGCTTTGTATTTAGAACATGTAGGTCTGTGCAGAGTCGCTGTTAGATCAGTTGTCTGTGGTCTTGGAGCCATGGAGTTGAACAGACTGGTGTTAAGAGTCAAAACAGATAGCTGGTGATGAACACCGTGGTTCTAATTTGATACAGTTTATCTATCTTGCTAAATCATAACACAATTTGTTTTAAAAGTCCTGGTTTCTATTTTCAATTCTCACTATTCTTCCTCTAGTCTCACAGCCCATGGGATCCCTTTTCTCTTTATCAATCGTTATTAAGATTACTTCAAGCCGGGCTCGGTGGCTCAGCCTGTAATCCTGCGCCTTGGGAGGCTGAGGTGAGTGGATTGCCTGAGCCCGCGGGTTCGAGACCCGCCTGGGCAGGTGAAACCTCATCTCTACAATAAATAAAAAAAAAAAAAAATTAGCCGGGCGTGGTAGCGCACACCTGTAATTCCGGATACTCGGAAGGCTGAGGCGGAAGGATCGCTGGAGCCCAGCAGGTCGAGGCTGCGGTGGCCAGGAGCGGCCACTGCACTCCAGTCTGGGTGATCGAGTGGGACTCCAACTCAAAAAAAAAAAAAAAAAAGATTACTTCAGTGTTACAAGAGGAGATGATGAGAAGCAAGACTCACCAAAGTCTGCTTCATTGGATTCTGTTTCTGCAGGTCTGAGGATCTGCTGCAGAGGCCAAGCCAAACCCTGGTCTCATAAGGCTCACATACAGATCCCCTTGACCTGGGCAAGCTGTTCAAGCTATGACTTCTCTCTTGCTTCATACGGACTTGCCCGCCTTTCCTTCTTATCTCCCCAGCTTTATGAATGGCTACCACGACTCACAAACTTGCAACCTAGTGAACCAGAGTGTGGTCTTTGGGAGTAAACCATCCAGCTTCAGGACTGGGGTCTGACTTGCATTGGAGGAGCAGACTATGACAAGTTGCCAACTTCTCTCTATCCTGGCATTTCCTCATCTTTAAAACGGGAATAATATTAGTATCTCCCTCATGGCATTATTGTGAGGATCAAATGAGATGATATGTCTAAAGTACTTTGAGGGATGCCTGCCATATAAAAAATGACTGATTAAAGAGTTATTGGAGCCGGGCTCGGTGGCTCAGCCTGTAATCCCGCGCCTTTGGGAGGCTGAGGTGAGTGGATTGCCTGAGCCCGCGGGCTCGAGACCCGCCTGGGCAACTTGGCAAGACCTCATCTCTACAATAAAAAAAATTAAAAAAAAATTAGCCGGGCATGGTAGTGCGCACCTGTAGTTCCAGCTACTTGGAAGGCTGAGGCAGAAGGATCACCGGAGTCCAGCAGGTCGAGGCTGCGGTGGCCGAGAGCGGCCACCACTCCAGTCTGGGCGACAGTGAGACTCCGACTCAAAAAAAAAAAGAGTTATTGGGCCAGGAATTTGAGACCAGCCTTGACAACAAAGCAACAAATCAAGACCTTGTTTCTAAAAGAAAGAAGGAAAGAAAGAAAGGAAGGAAGGAAGGAAGGAAGGAAAGAAAGAGAGAGAAAGGAAGGAAAGAAAGAGAGAGAAGAAAAGAAGAAAGAAGAAATTATTATGATTGTTCTCTTTTGTCTCTGAGGCACCCAGTACAGTGCCCCGCAAACTGACAGCTGTGGTGCAGTGGTGTACAGCAGCACCTCTCAAATTTTAATTTGCATACAAATCATCTGGAGATCCTGATAAAATACAGATTCTAATTCTGTGGTTCTGAGATTTTGGTTTCTAAGGAGCTCCTGGGTGACGCCTGCTGGGACCACATTTTGAACAACAAGCAGGTCTCAGCATGTGACCTGGACACCAGCAGCTTAAGAGTTACCTGGAATTCAGTTGAAATACAAATTCACCCCCCAGTGCCAAACTCCCCCACCCCACCCCTCTCCCTTCAGACACCCTGGAATAAGGCCAACAATCTATGTTTTAATAAGCCCACTGGTGTGGGGAAAAGAATAACTGAATGGAGTCCAAAGTCTTGGATGGCATTCTGGATTTGCCACTTGATAGTTTGTGGCCTTGGGCAAGTCACTTAATATCTGTCAACCTAGCATTGAAGTCCCTAAAGAGTTTATTCTTTAAGCCCAGAATGTGACCACAAAAAAACCCCAGGCTAAAATGGGGACATGTTTTACCTCCTTGGGCTCCCAAATTCACTGCTTGTCTGTTGCTTCTGTAAAATTGGACACGTTGTACTTACCTTGCTCAGAAGGCAGCTGTAAGATCCTAATGAGATAATGTAAAAGTGTTTGAAGCTATAAGATAGTGAGTAATTTTTAAGTACTTGAAACATTTGATGAGTGGTTAAATGAAGAGGTGAAGTATCATGTATGTAAGCGAAAGACCTTTGCAAAGCCCAGACTATATTTTTATGAAAAGTCATTTGTTAGAATGCATCCAAGGTTTCTCACTAGCTGCAGACATTTTCTGTTAGCAGTGGGTGTCTGATCATGATTGCTTAATGCAAGGCTGGGATATTTTATTTCAGAACTATTGAGAGATCAATGAGGAAAAAAACAGCCAGGCAGGTAAAATAGCCCATTCATTCCAGGGTGCAAGCACCTTTCATATGAGTATGTCCCCATTTTTAAAACTCTGTTACCTGAGCGGGAATTTGCTGGGATACCGACAGTTGACTGAGGCAGCCACTCCCACCTTAATATCTGGCCCCTCAACCCACACTGGATGTTTATGTGTGAGGCTTTTTATCTGGTTCTATCAACACACTCACCAGCTGGTACTGTCTATAATTAGCCAAGCCTACTTATGAATATGACTCAGTTACTTCTACCTTAATCAAGAAATATTCATTGGAAAGGTTGATGAGAGTTTTAATTTTGTATGTTTAGTAAATCTAAAAAATATTAAAGTAACTATTACCCAAGGTTAACTAAGTTCAAGATACAGTGGTAGCAATGAAGACTTTCTGCATACCTTCTGGTTGCCACAGAACTACCTAAATAAATCCACAACGTGTGCCTCCCAGACATCTCATATTTGAGAGTAATTTTCAAATACAACCACCTCACATAACCTTAACTAGCAAACCCAAATCAAATAATCCTAGCAGCAGAGGCAAAATATTGTGGTGAAAATGACTTTGAATCAATGGGCAAGATCCCAGGTCCGCTGTTAACTGGCTCTGTGACCCTCCACCACCATTTGTCCTCCAAGCCTCGTTTCCATTATCAGCAAGGCGTGAATTCTGAAATGATCTATAAAATCTCCATCTCCAACATGCTATTTGGATCGCATGTACATGCCTCAGGTAAATGTAGATATTGATTGTTCCTATGCCACTTTTCTGTGTAGTTGCTTTCCCTTTCTCCTTCTCCTGTCAGTTACACTAGATGGAACTATCTTTAAGGTAGATACTGCAGCCCATGCTGCTTTTGAAATGCCCTCCACAAGACACAGCCTCAGGGAGCTCTCACTTTATATTGCTGGCAAATGGCAAATTGTCTCTTTCCATTTCTAACAGACCTGGGAAACCAGCATTTATTCCTGCAAAGCATTTTTTCTGTGTTGCCTTACAGCTGATCCCTAGTCAAATGGGTCTGTGTTATAGACCCCTCATGAGATCAGAAAGACTCAGAGTTGTCCTGACACTATATTCAGAACAAAGCTACAATGCTACAGACAGACCTTAAAGAGAAAAGAGTAGAGAACGGTGTGCTGAGCTCCATCTCAAAAAAAGCAGCTCATAACCAGGTGTAGTGGCTCATGCCTGTATTCTAGCAATTTGGGAGGCCGAGGCGGAAGGATTGCCTGAGCACAGGTGTTGGAGATCAGCCAGGGTGACATAGAGTGATCTCATCTCTACAAAAAAATCGAAAAAGTAGCTGGGCATGGTCGCACTTGCCTGTAGTCCCAGCTACTCAGGAGGCTGAGGTGGAAGGATCACCTGAGCCCAGGAATTCAAGGCTGTGGTAATCCATGATCATGCCACTGCACTCCAGCCTGGGCAACAGAATAGCACTCCATCTTGAAAGAAAGAAGGGAGGGAAGGAGGAGAGAGAGAGAAGAGAGGAGAGGAAGAGGAAGAGAAAGAGGAAGAGGAAGAGAAAGAGAAAGGGAAAGAGAAAGAAAGAAATGTAAAATCAGTTCACTCCTCATTGGCAGAGCTGGTTGTTGTTGTTACCACTTACTTCATAACTAGTGCTCGTATGTAGAATCACAACATAGCTGTCTTGGAAGTTCTCACACAGTCCCTTTTCCCTTTATGAGGAAACCAAGGCCCTGAGATGGGAAGTGATATGCCCAGCGTCATCTATCTGGTTAAGGTCATGGCTATTGGGATCAATCCATCACTACCTCTACCTCTTATACTCTAGGAGTTTGAATCCAATTATAGATAGAAAATGTGAAAATATCTAACACTGTACATAAGAACAGCTTTTTGAAGAGCTTCACTCCAAGATATCCCTGTTAGGATCCTGGTATATTGTATTACAAGACTGACAGCATGGAAAAATTATCAGACGCAGAGTGAACCTTGATGGGGACAAGTGCCATGGAGAGCACTCAGGGAAAACTGCCCCAAAGTAATATGCTACAGAAATATTATGCACAATAGAACATTCTGACTGGTTATATGCACAAACAGCAGAGAAATATCATAGTCTTAGGGGTCTAGAAGCTGAACATGAGTCAGCAGCACAGCAATATTGTTTAATAAAGCAGGAATAGAATTCGGAAGCAGACAGAGAGATAGAACATTACACTCAGCACATTTGAGTGCTCTCACTCTCTTTCATTATTCTCTAATTGTATCTTGTGTCTAAATCTTGTCTCTCCAATGAGATTAAAGGCTCCTGAAGGACACAGGCTAGGTTTGATTCTTCACTTGTATCTTTTTACCACCAGCAAGAAAATATAGGTTACAGAGAGAGAGAGAGAAAGAGAATATTTGGAAACTTAAGAGGATGCTGGTAGTGTTTTGGAATTTTATAACTCCAGAAAGAATTTGCTTAAAAGACATGGGCATAGAGAAATAGGACATGAAACCAAAATTAACAGATTTGGCTTGACATCAGCCTGCAGAAGAGATGACTGAAGGGATAGACAATGACAGTAGCAGCTACCATTTATTGAATGCCTGTTGAGCTGCAAGCAATGAACATCCATCATCTCTCATTTTTACAATGACCCTATAGAGTAGGTTTTAGTAGCCCCATGTCACAGTTAAGAAAACTAAGAGAACTTAAGTAACGCTGTTCATGATCATAAAGTGACTAAGTGACTGAGTTAAAATTAGGGTCCAGGGCTATCTGGCCCTGAATTCCAAGGTCTTTGCGTGGGTCCATATGTCATTCAGAGAAAAGGGGAACGTGTATGTCCTGTATCTGCTGGAACCAAGAAACAGATCTTATACAGCAAGAGGATCTTCAACCCTGGGGAAATAGTATCTTGCCAACTAGACGGGCGGTCCTGGAGAGTACCAGAAGCCAGCCTCGCAGCTGTGAATATTGGACAGATAGGGCCCAGTGCAAAGGGATCCACAGAATCTTCTGGGGCTCAGGGACCTCAGCCTGAAGTCCTAAAGTCACAGGACTATACCTGCCCCTGCTACCCTGAAGGTGGTCTAGTTCTGTCTCTATTTGTGTCCTTTCCACATCATTTTGGCTGACTCATCCTGCTGCTCTCTGCAAGGGAGCTCAATCACTGTCCTTCTTGTCATAATGAAATAAGAGATCTCAAAACAAGCTTCCCCATTATATGGTACAGGAAAAGTCCCTGTTTCAGCAAAGAGTAGACAGAGACAGAATAAAATGTTAAGTATTGAACTTAGAGATTTGATTTTTTTCTTTTACTTCCCCTTATACTTCTCTGAATTTTCTAGACTTTAAAAATAAAAATGCTCTTTTCTTATAACTAGACAAAATATTACATATATTTAAAATAATACAAAAATTTAGAAATAAAGAAAATATTCACACAGGGTTTTTAGGCACATACAGAAAATTATTGTGTTCAATTATAACCTTTTTTTCAGTGCTCTCCACTGGTAAATCATCCCCATGATTTAATTCTCTTCTTGTGATCTGAAACATCCTCCTCCCATGCTGTAAATTAAAATCAATGAGCAAACATACAAACATTTTTTTAAAATGTCGGCAAAGTACACATTCCATAAAGTTGACTAGCACAGCAATCGCCTTTGGAATACAGAAACAGTCAACAAACTGGTGTCACAGAGATAACATGTCAGGCAAAGGTAATTTCTCCCCCAAGGAATTTAAGCCAGACTAGCCAGAAAACTTAAGCTGCAAGCAATGAAGACTCAGGAGAGTAGTCTGGGATTCCATCTTGCTGTGATACTGGGAACTCCCAGGACAGAAATATCCCAACTCTACACTGTCAACACAAAGCAGAGAACAACTCTCAGGCAATGAGATGCATTGACAGTCAAACAGGAGACTTTAGACTTTCCTCATTTCTCTCGGTTTGAAGCTATATATATCTGGTCTCCAAAGGATCTTTTCAAATAGAAATGACTCCCCATTCCACTATACCAAAATGTCTTGGAAGGGGTAGAAGAGAAATTTAATAGGTGCTCCTCAGAACCAGCAGATTTGAGGACAGGGTAATGAAATAACTCCTTGGTTCTCTGAGACAGAGAGATCATAACTCAAAAGTATAGAGAATCATCACCGAACAGTGTCTTAAAGCAGAAATTCTCACACTTGAAGGTTCATAGGAATCTTCTGTGGATATAGATTCTGACTCTAGGTCTGAATGATACCTGAGATCCTGTTTCTATCAACCCCCCAGTTAATGTTGAGGTGGCTAGTCTAAGGACTATGAGTATGTCCAACTTTACTCATAATAGGAAAACTGCAGTTAAAACTATACCTAGATGCTGTTTTTCACCATTTTCTCACCATATACATTTCACCAATGTCTAAGAAAGTTACAACTGCTGATAACAACATAGTTAACTGGAACCCACATACATTGCCCTGGTGGGAATGTAATATGTTGCGGTCATACTTTGGCAGTTTCTTAACATGTGAAACATAAATTGAGCTATTTCCACATCCTCATTCCTAGAATAATTGACTAAGAGATTTTTCTGCAATAAAAATGGTCCAACCAGACATTTTTTGGGAGGCTAAATAAAGGTAAGCTATGGCGTAATTAAAAGAGCCCTAATCTTGGAGTTAGAAGTCCTAGATATGACTTCTAGTTCATCTTTCTTGGTATCTCTGGGCCTCAGTTTCCTCGTTTATAACATGAGGTTAATAAAACCTACCTGGCAGAGTGTTAGGGAGGTTCAATGTACTTAGAGACTGCAAATTCCATAGACCTACACAAATAAAAAGTTATTTTATAACCTGAGATGTCTTGAGTGCTGGTTCATTGTACCTGAAAGCACTGAAGAAGGGAAGACAACACATACATGTGAGACTATAGTGGACAATGTGGTTCTTACAGTCTGTAAAGAGAGACAAAGCAAGTTAGGCAAAGGATTGAGGATGTTGCTATTTTTAAGGAATGTAGTATAAACGAGGTATTTAACTGCTAAAGATACTCAAAGAAACAACTGGTTGGAGTTGGGTGTAAATAACCCTCAAAGACTGGCAGGAAGTTAGTACTAAACTAAAACATGAAAGAAATGCGGGTATAAATTGACAGAGGGATGAACAAATCACTTAAGCAATCTAAGTGACTCTCTCATCTGTAAAATATAGATTAAAATAAAACTTCCCAGGGCTCTTGTGAAGATTAAATGAGATGATGTATTTACAGGCTTAGCACAGTGTCTTACACTAAGTACATACTGCTTGAATTTTTTAACCATCACTGGTTTTTTATTTGAGTGGATAGCATAGACTTATGATTCACAAAAACCAAACCAATGTGATAAAGCACACTGAAAAGCCTTGCTCTCTCCTCTCTTCCCTCCCAGCAGTCTCCCTTTTCCATTGGTCAATTGTCCTAACAATTCATGTGACTTTTCAGTGTTTTTTTATGCAGATATGAACAAATACAAGTATATATGTTCTTATTACTCCCTTTCTTATGCAAAAGTAGTGTGCTGTACACAGTTCTAGCTTGAGTTTTTCTACATTCTTCTTTTTGTAATTAATTGGAGAAATGTTCTCTTTTTTAAAAAAACTGGACTGTGTTCTAATGTATGTTTATGCCGTAGTTTGTTTTTCCAGTCCTTTATTGGTGGACATTTAGTCTTCTTATTTTAAATATGCTACAATGAATAACTTTTGCATACCCATCATCATTTAGTATGTATGCACTTACATTTATAGATTAAATTCCAAGAAATAGGGTAAATGCATTTTATTAATTCATTCATTCATTCATTCATTTTTAGATACAGGGTCTGGCTCTGTCACCCAGGCTGGAGTGCATGGGATAATCACAGCTCATAGCAGCCACCAACTGCTGGTCTCAAGAGATCCTCTGGCCTCAGCCTCCCGAGTAGATGGGTCTACAGCCACCTGCCACCATGCCCAGTTAATTTTTTTTTTATTCAATATTTTTTTATTGTGATATTATGGAGTACAAGCCCACATGAAGAAGATGGAAGGATCACAAATCAACAGCCTAACAAGCCACCTGAGGAAGCAGGAAGCTTACTTTTCAAAATTACTAAATCTCCAGTCAAACTTCAGACTGATGAAAATGTATAAGGGTATGACTTGGATATATTTTTTTCATTAAAAAAATCCACAACTGGTCTACAGTTTATGGTAAAGTCATCATGGTGTAGATTATAGCTGAAAACAGGAATATGAGAACATCTTGGGAGGACATGTTATACCACTTCCTGTCTTCTGTTTTCCCTTCCAATCTGCCCTTTCATGTACTGTGGACCCCGGGACACTGACCTGAATGGACTGTATGATGGGATCTTCTGACCTTGGTCTTTGGTAGGCAGAATTTATGGGGGGCACCCCTCCAACCCTTTCTCCACTACTTGAAACAGTTTTTGAACTCCTCAATGCCTTTTAGTGCTTCTGCCATTTTTTGTTTCATCTCTTTTGCATCAGCAAATTGTTTCCCTTTGAGGGCTTTCTTCATCCCCGGAAACAAAAAAAAGATACTAGGGGCAGGTGAATAGGGAGGATAAGTCACTGTGGGTCATGCCATTTTTGGTCAAAAACTGCTGAATGCTGATCGCATTGTGGGCAGGTGTACTGGTAAGTCACTAATAAATCACCATCATGAAATGGGCAAACGTGTTGAATCCCCTAAAAAAAGTTCACTTAAAGCAAATGCAGCCTTTCACAACAATGCTCGCTGGTACACTGGTGCCCATGGGTTCCTAGAACATTTACTAGCAGGGAAAGTCTATACTACGAGGGGCCAACCCTCTAAAAGAGACTTCTGATTTGGGGGGAATCCCTTCTTGTATAGGAGACATTGAGAGAAAATCAGGGGTAGAAGAAGGTAGTGGGTGGTTATGACCTTTAACAGGTGAGCTAAGAGTAATGAGAGGGCCGGGGAAGGTCGTGGCAACAGAATCCAAGGGAGTCAAGTTTAAATTTAAAAACAGAAAAAGTGTCCATTGTATTTGAAAGGTCGTGAAAAGCTTCTTCCAGAGAGAAATTTTAGTGGTGAGCTGACTAAAAAATTCAGATGGTGGGGGGCTGGACATGAATGCAAGTGTAGAAGTAAAGAGTAGTATTTGACAAGTTTGATGACAGCAAAAAGAGTTTGGATTTTATTCAAAAGAAGATGTCTAGCTAATCAATTTATATTGGCTAATGAAAATCAGCCATGCTCAGTCACTAATGGTTATGACAGAATACTAAGACTACCAAGAGGCTACAGGTGTGACTGCAATAAACATACTTTGCTTTTAAGGCTTAGATTTTTGTTAGTCACTCAAGGAAGAACAAAATTTTTAAAATGAGCAAAGATAGAAGGAGACAAAATACAGAAGATGAATAAATAATCAAAATATATGAAATGACGCTCATTCTTGGTAATCAAAAAGGTTAATAAAAACAATGATATATTTTTCACACTGTAGCTTAATAACAATTCAGAAATTTGTCACTATCCACTACTGAGAAGAAAGAGAATAATATCATTCATTTTTAGACAGAGTATCAATTTATATACATATTTTTTAAAGTCTAATTTTTTTGCATGCTGACATTTTTAAAGTTAAATTAATTGTTACACTGAAGCTCTTCTTTCATAAATAAGCTGTGCGTTTCCATCCAGGTTTTCTCTCCCTAGAGGATTTTCTTAAGCACTTATGTGTCACTAGTCATGACATCAGTTTAAAAGTTTCTTTAATATCACTAGTTTATAAAATAAGATTGATGGAAAGCCCCATTCTACATATCAGTTGAATTAGCAAATGCTATGTTTTTTAAGTATCATTTTATAACATACGTATATAATTAGGGATATTGATTTTTCCCAATGAGGTGCTTATAAATAAAATGTGTGTATGTGTGTGTGTGTGTGTGTGTGTGTGTATAGAAACTGATGGCTAACATGAATTTCTGTTGTTATTCTATTAAATGTCCCTACAATATATTTAAGAAGCATAAAGAAGAGAATTATTGAAAATGAATTTTTATTGGTGTTAAAGAATAACTATTTTTAAAAAGGTAGTATCATGTTGTGTTTTGTTTTTTTATTTTTAAGATGTGGGGTACAATTCAGGATATACAAGTGTTCTTTGTATAGGTACAGTTGAGGCTTCCCTTTGATCTTCACTATGCCTGGTTTGAAATCAAATATCCTTATTGATGTTGTGTGCCCCACCCCGCATGAAACACATATGAATATCAAATGAATGCATGTCAAATATTTTACTGAACTCTTTTAATGAAGAAATGAGTAAGATGCTACAACCAATTTAAAGTAGAATTTAAAATACAAATCTAGCACAAAATCTGAAAATACATTTGCAAATGGATGCAAAAACAGCTTTTTCCATGGAGATTGGATTGGGGAGGTGGTCTAGGAACTGATAGCTCTTTCCTGGGACATAATTCATTAGCATTTTCATGGGCAGTTGTCATTTTAGTTACTATCAGTTATTAGTTGATAACTGTAAAACCTGGATGCTTGTGGATTTGTATTTTGGAACTGTGTGCCTTTATCTGATGACCACATTTCATGTTATACCAGCCTTCTGTGATCCTGTTTATCTCAAAAACCCCTCATGCCGACCTCAACATTAGTTTTATCTCCCTTCAAATTGGATTAAGGATATCTATGTTATATGACATTATGCATGTTGTTCAGTTTGGAGCAAATAGCAGTGAAGAATCAATACATACATGCATGTGTGCACACATACACACACACACACACACACACACAGAGGAATGGGAATGGAAACCCCTGAGTTTTGTTCTTAAAGTCTCTACTCTTTTATACTGGCCATATTATGGTGACAGTTCAATTAGGTGGCATATGTTCATAATTCATAATAAGAAAGCTAGTAAATTTTCAGATTGCATCCGTTTTGCCAAGAGCTTAAATGAGATCTGTAACCTGAGTAGAAAAGCTAATTTCTCTCTCTTTTTCTTCTTTCTTCTTCTTTCTTTTGAATTCTCTAAAGCATAAGAATAAGGAATTTGGGAGGGACTTGGCAATATGTCAGTTAATTTTATCGATGTAGACAGAGTTAAATTAGCAGGCTAAATTATCAAGATTGACTGTTTCCATTGATGAAATTAAATCAGGTAAATTGCCAGTTCTCCACTTCAGGAAGGCAGCCGTGGGTGTGACTGAAGTTGTGATTGATTGGAAAGTAATCATAAAGAAAACAAGCAGAGGAGATACAGCACACAGTTCCAAAATACAAATCCACAAGCATCCAGGCTTTATAGTCTTCATGCTCCTTCATATTATTTCTTTCTGTATGCTTTTTTTCTAAAAAAAAAAATGTTTGCCATATAGATAAAAAAGTAAGATAAAACGTGTTTAAAAACTCCAGTATAGGCAACATGGCAAAACTTCATCTCTACAAAAAATTTAAAAAAAAATTTTGCCAGATGTGGTGTCACAGGCCTGTAGTCCCAGCTACTCAGAATGCTGAGGTGAAAGTCTAGTCTGAACCCAGGAGGTAAAGACTTCAGTGAACACTGTGCTCCAGCCTAGGTGACAGAGTGAGAAGCTGTCTTAAAAAAAAAAAAAAAGTTGAAACTTGAGGCAAGGCAAGTAAAAATGAATTTTTAAGAATAAGAATCTAGGAGCAAAGTCATTACACAAAGTTTGCCTATAAAGTCATTGTCCTTTCATACAAGGAGTTTCAAGTTCAACTCTAAATATTTAGCATCGGAGAATTAAAAACTGCAGTAAGCAGAATCAAAGAGTCCCTGAGTCAAAAGTAAACCAGTTGATAGGAAATAAAAGAGTCCTGCTATAAACACTGGACAAAATAATATTCAAATGTCTCCTAAGAAGAACACTGTTTGGCATAATGAGCATCATATTTTAAAACATCTTATTATAATTATTTCTTAAAATATCCTTCCAGACAAAGCAATGACATCATCCCAGAGTCCAACTTAGCAAAACTTTTTTTTGGAAAAAAGAGAAGAGGAAGGACATTAAATGATGTCCAGATATATGGCTCTCTGATCATCTGACTTCATCCAGGGAACACGTTGAAACAGCAAGAATAGAGTGAATTTTATAGCTTCCAAACAATTCTTCATAAACATCATTTCACTTAGCTGAGCTTTCAACTATTACTGGATGATAGCAAATGTGAGAACTTAATTCCTGACAATTGCATGGAATGTCGGTCCCCTTATATTGGCAGTGAACCGAGAAACTTTATAATCAATAGTGTTAGGCCTTTACTCTTAGATAATTGCATTACAATTCTCTTTGATGTGTATTGGGTTTAGAAAACTGACTATAATAGTATTTTTCTTTTAAATTTTCAAACATGTCAAAAATGGAAAAAACTAGAGAAATAACAAGAAAACAACACATAAAATTAGTAGAAAAATATACAGGGTGTCCAAAAAATGTATACACATTTTAAGAGATGTTATCTGTGTATTTCTTTTAATTCACCATAATCAGAAGCGTCTGGATGCTGATGGTAACCACTTTGAGCACCTCTTGTAATTGAGGAAGTCAAGCATGTCTTGTATTCATCTTTTGTTATCATATATATTGAGTATTATAATTTTAAAACAATTTTTGTTTTCTTAAAGTGTATATACTTTCTTCGGCACTCTATTTCTCTTAATATGCCACATTACTGCTTAGTAATAAACATTTAGTTGCTTTACTTTTTTTGGATAAGCTTTGTTAAGTAGTCCACTTTATACATATTTCTACAAACTTGAATTTGTTATTTTGATGCCTATTTCTCTGTCTCTACTTTCTTGAAGAATGGCTATTTTACTTTTAAGAAATAATAGACAATGAATTTTAAACAGAAATACACTATATTTACATTTATGCTTGAGGTTATTGGGACATCATAATGTAAGAATTTATCTAATACCATTCCCAGAATCGTACTCAACAAAACTAAAAAAGGATGCAAAAACATGCATCATTTATTTGGTTGGCTGAAGCCCAATTAAGGAGTTCCACAGATCCATCAGTAGTAAAATTTAACAACCATCTTGTGGTTTGTCTCTCGAGATTTTATTTGTTGTTGTAATATTAAAAGATAATTTCTACTATGCTGATTAAATTACATTTAAGATCTAAGTTGAGCATTACAGAATTTCAGAGAATCAAATAAACTCCAGTGTGAACCGGAAGTTTATAGACTCCTACAAATGATTTCATTCTGATATTCTTATTGTAAGTTAAGTCCATTTATCCTTTACCCTGTTTTAAAAACTGATTGCAGAAAATTCTTTAAATAACTCAACTATCAAAATGTAATATTATAAAATATATTCTGATAAATTAGAAAGATTCTTATTAAAGAGGATTTTGATTATACATGAATGATACTCCTATATTTATAAAATATGTTGTGTAGTTGAATTATGTTAATCGGACTGATCAAGCGTTAGGCTTTGGAATGTTTCCCTAGATAGTTTTATTTCTTCAAATTTTGTGAAGTTAGGAGGTTATAAAGGTTATAAAAGAAAGGACAGCACTAAAGTATTATAAAATTACATTAATTTGCTTTCAAAATTTTAAATGTAAACTGATGTGCACATATAAATCCTCACATGCACATGCAAACAATCTATACATTAATGTCACTTCCAAAACAGAGATTAATAGGTAGTAGGAAAAAATAACTAGAGATAAAATCTCAAAGCTTGTCATAATTCTAAGAAGTAAAGATCAGTGATAATGCTATCAAAACCTTACAATTATGTTATAAAAGTGGGTAAATATTGTCAGAATTTAATGTAAAATACAGAATAGAATTTTATTCCTACTATTGCACTGTGTGGCCTTTTACTCAACATTTTGTTTTTCATTTAACATATCTGTTAAATAAAATTGTTCAAAGAGCTTTCTTAAGTTTTTGTTTTGTTTTCAGTTCAAAATATTCTGATGCTATATTTCTATTTATAAACAAATTTGGTTATTTTAAACCTATCATTGCCTCATTTTTCGTAAAAAAAAGTTCAAATTTTATAACTTACATTAAATTTTTGTATTAGCATATAAATTATTTATTTGTCTTCACTTTGTGAGAGAAGAGCCAGTAAGTACTTATTTTTCAAAGTAAAAAAATGAGTACTAATGATAAATTTTAGACACACTTAAAATTTACAGAAATCGATAAGTGCAAACACTTGTTCAAATCTCACTTAACGTGACAAACTTTCCCAAGCGACATAAAAATGTTTTTAAAACTTTATTTTCTTTACCTATTTTTATTACAAAGGTGTGGGGTACAATTCAGGGTTAGGTATACAAATGTTCATTATGCTGGTGCCCTTGTTGATGAGGTGTGCTCCCTTCCCCCTGCCCCAGCAATTTCCCACTACTACCAATCCTGCCCCCGCCCTCCCCTGGCAGTTTCTCACTACTGCCAATCCCTTTCTTATAGTATTATGATAATAGTTCAAGGTCTGTTTATGAATGAGAACATGTGGTACTCAGTTCTTTGTTAAACACTTTTAAAGTATTTATTTGGGTCGTGCCAATAAATTTAATATTACTTTGATATTTAGATAATATGATAACAATATATGAGAAACATTTAAAATAATGTTTATATATTTTAAATTTAGCATAACCTAAGTAGTCTGCACTATAAAAACTATAGATAAATTTCAAAGAAGTAACCAGGCTGGGAAATTTTGCCAGAAGAGTGTGCTTCTTGTAGCATAGATATTACTGTTTTAGTGGAACTAGTTGCTTCCAGCTTTAAAAAAGCACAAAACATAAAAATATGGATGTCTGGTTTCTCCTGTCTTTTCTTTCTCTTTCTTTCTTTCTTTCTTTTTCTTTCTTTCCTTCCCTCCTTCTTTCCTTCTTTTCTTCTCTCTCTCTCTCTTTCTTTCTTTCTCTCTCTCTCTCTCTCTTTCTCTCTCTCTTTCTTTCTTTCTTTCTTTCGAGTTAAGGTCTCAGTCTGTCACCCAGACTGGCATACAGTGGCACAATCAAGGCTCACCACCACCTTGAACTCCTGGGCTCAAGTGATTCTCCCACTCCAGCATCCCAAGTAGCTAGGACTATAGGTGTGCACCACCATGCTCAGCTAATGTTTATTCTTTTTTTGTAGAGAAGAGTTCTGACAATATTATCCAGAATGGTTTCAATCTTCTGGGTTCAAGTGATCCTTTCACCTAGGCCTGTCAAAAATGCTGGGATTACAAGCATGAGTCCCACCACGCCTAGCTTCCAGCTTCTCTTTTCAAAATGAGGTCATGCCTTACTATTGTGGCATCGTGTGAAAGCTGTGGAGAAGCTGTCTTCTGAACACTGGGCATGCCTCTCTGTCTCTCTGTTCCCTATGGCCTCCCAGACTCTGAAACTGACTGTACAACATTTCCAAGTTTCCTTGACTTGTGCTGTTTTTCTTATAGTTAAGGGAACAGTGAAATATTTTTTTGTACCCATGCTCTGTCAAAAATTTTAAAAGTGAAAAATAGATCAAAGTTGAGAGTATATTTCAATGCAGAAACTTTTGGTATTTTAAGCTAGCATGTCAAACATGTACGATTTTGAGAATTCTTATGAAATAACAGATCTATCACAAATATATGGGAAAGATGTAGAATGCAAAGTTTACTGAACTAAAGGGAAAATTTCAATAGAAGTTGAAAGACAAGTCTATAATACAATGTGTAGTGTGTCTGACTGTCCCCGTTCACTGGTGTGGGTCCAGCCTGGCTCCTGCGGCCATTGAATCTGCAATCCTTGGTGAAGGACAGCACTCTTGGTTCTCTCAGCTTGTGATTTCTCCTTTAGTTTAAGTTTATTTACATTTTAATTAGCCATTGACTTGTCTTCAGCAATCGATAAGTGCAAACACTTGTTCAAATCTCACTTAACGTGACAAACTTTCCCAAGCGACAAAAAAATGTTTTTAAAACTTTATTTTCTTTACCTATTTTTATTATAAAGGTGTGGGGTACAATTCAGGGTTAGGTATACAATGTTCATTATGCTGGTGCCCTTGTTGATGAGGTGTGCTTGATTTTTTAAAATTAAAAAGGCTTTGAAATGCGTTGCACAGAAAATGTTTGAATAAAGCATTATTTTGCCACTATCCCAAAAGGATTGCAATATCCTTATATTTTAGCATGTTTATTTGAAGTCAAGCAGGCCTTGGGCCACTGCTTCGGTCTCTCCTGCCTTCCCCGCTGGGATCCGAGCTTACATATACAATCAATGCTGAACATGTAAATACCAACCACCACAGAAACATTTTTACTAAGCAGAATGATAGGTAAGTGCCAGAATCTGATCCACTCTGTTTTTTAGTATAAAATTTATCAAACCCACTTCAGTAAATACTTTTGTCATTCACTAAGCAATGCAAACAGCTTGGTTAAACTGTGCCTTACCTTCCCAAGGTATACTTCTTGATTTATTGATTCAAATTCGAATGTTAACCAAATTTCTTGTTTGTTAATGCTTAAAGTCCCAAATAACTTCTCTCAGATTCAGAACAGAAAAGTTAGAAATGGTTTTAATATATACATTCCATGAATGTGTATGTAGCCCTGTGCTATTTCTTCCACCTTATGAACCAAAGTCACCCTGACCACCACCTCCTAAGACAGAAATTTCAGTGACTCTCTGGCAGTCCATTTCTCTAATGCACATTTGTGGTTGTTACAAAATCACCTTATATATTGATTCGAATCATTGATCTTTTTTTTTTTTTGCCCACTATAACAAGAGAATCCAAATATGTTTTTTTCTTAGGTAGTAGTCCTTTTCATTTTTAAAAATAATTATTATAATTCACTGAGTTTTCTTTTGCTCTGTGTTCCTTCCTGTGTGACAGGGTATTCAGGTCACATGCTCTTTGAACCCTCTCCTTTGTGTTCAATGACTTTGTCCATGTCCCTTTCCAGAAGTCCTGGGCATAGATTCTTCCCATGAGGTCTGCCTAGCCCAGCACACACGGAAGCAAGTGAGTCATTTTATATGGACTTTGTGATGATCTCAGTGTCATAAAAACGAGATTCCATTATTGGTCTTTCAAAGTATATTCTTAGCTGCTGAAGCTGATGGCTCTGATTCTATATTTTAAATTGATTTTTGAATTTAAATTGAGAGCTTTCAGATCTTATACTTTTAAAGCCAAAAGACAACCTTAAAATCAACTAGAGAGTAGGATTAATGTTTCAGCTCCATTGCTAAATAATTGTGTGGCTTTGAAAAACTCAGTATCTTGGGACAGTTTTCTTCTTGCAAATCGGAGAATAATAATGTCATCTCCTCCCATTTTACAGGATTCTTGTGAGGTTCAAGTAAATAACACCTATACAAGTACTTTAATATGAATACAAAACCTCAGATGTCATTGGTTTTTACATGGACCCTTACTGCACTACATTCATATCATTGTCTCCTCATGAAAACCAAACATCTCAAAAACCTTGTGTGTGTGTATATGTTTGTTTCCAACATGAACCAATACTCTGACACCAATGGTGTACAACAGTTCAATTCAAGTCTAAGTATCCAGAGTTAGAGAAAACTGCACAGAACAAAGGCTCTGTACCACAAGATTACTCCCACTTCATACACCAGTCACACATAAGAAAAGGGCCCGGGCCACCCACCCTTCCTTGAGACCCACTAAAATGTAAAAGTTTCCACCACCATCACCCCTCCAAGTTAGATAATTTGTTATAATGACTCATAAAACTCAGGAAAACACTCTACTTAATGATTATTGGTTTATTATAAAGAGCACAACTCAAATGTGCCAAAAGAAAAAAAAAAACAACCTTATTTAAAAATGGGCAAAAGATATGAATAGACACTTCTCAGAAGCCAACAAAAATGCTCAGCTTCACTAATCATCAAAGAAATGCAAATTAAAACCACACTGAGCTACCACCTAACTCCAGTCAGGATGACCATCAACAATAACTGAAAAAACAACAGATGCTGGAGAGCATGTGGAGAGAAGGGCACACTTCTACACTGTTGGTGGGAATGTAAATTAGTAGAAACAACCTCTGTGGAAAACAGTGTGGTGATTTCTAAAAAAATCTGAAAATCAACTTTCCATATGACCCAGCGATCCCCCTTCTGGGAATATATCTACAGGAACTCAAATCACTGTATAATAAAGACACCAGCATAGGCATGTTTATTGCAGCATTATTCACAATAGCAAAAACGTAGAACCAACTATGCTACCCATTGAAAGTGGCCTGAATAAATAAAATGTGATACATTTACACGACGGAATATTATGCAGTCATAAACAAAACAAAATTATGAACTTTGCAGCAATCTGGATGGACTTAGAGTCTATAATACTCAGTGATTTATCAAAGAAACAAAGATTTGAGTACAAATACTCACTCATAAGTGGACCTTGAACATTTATCAGAATATTATAAGAAAGGGATTGGCAGTAGTGGGACACTGCTGGGGGGGGCATACAACATCAATAAGGGTACCCACACTTTACTTGTATAATGACCACATATGTACCTAACCCTAATTTGTACCCCACACTTTAAAAATAAAATAAAATAATTTAAATATGAAATAACACAACTCAAGATTGGCCAAATGGAAGAAACACACAGGATCTAGTGCAGATGAGGAGTGCCTGAGAGTATCCACCACCTTCACCAGCTTCAGCACTTTCTGAACCTCTTTGTTCCAGTTTTTATAACACAGACTTCAGCACCCCTTCTTTCCCTGGAGATTGGGGCGGGGGGAGTGGAGCTGAAAGTTCCCAGCTTCAATCACCAGTTTGGCCTTTGCGGTGACCAGCCTTATCCTGAAGATGTCTAGGGGCCCCACCCTAAGTCACCCCATTAGCATAAACACCGGTGTGGTGGAAAGGGCTTGTTAGGAATGACAAAAGATGCTCCCATCACTCAGGAAATCTCAAGGGTTTGGGTAGCTCTGAGCCAGGAACTGGGAACAATGATCAAATACATTTTTATTATACCACAGCTGTCAATACTTGGTGCCAGCATTTCCCTTTGATCTCTTCTCTACTGACACCAATCTCCCTCTGCCAGTTCACTCTCCTGAAACAGTTGTATTGGAATTTTCTCTCCCCGTCCTACTATACCTCTCTGGAACACTGGGAATAGCTGAACAGTTACACTTTATCTTTCTTGAAGCATTCCCTCTCTTTGGGATTCTTAATTCCACAATCTGCTTGTTGTCCTTCTACAGTTCTGAGCATTCCTGCTCTGTCTCTTTCAAGGCATATTAATAAGAGAAGTAGCAAAATGTTACAACTGATTTATTTATTTATTTATTTATTTATTTTTGAGTTGGAGTCTCACTCTGTCGCCCAGACTGGAGTGCAGTGGTCGCTCCCGGCCACCGCAGCCTCGACCTGCTGGGCTCTGGCGATCCTTCCGCCTCAGCCTTCCAAGTAGCTGGAATTACAGGCGCGCGCTACCACGCCCGGCTAATTTTTTGATTTATTGTAGAGATGAGGTCTCGCTATGTTACAACTGATTTAAATGAGAACTTGACATACAGAGAT
>CAUYQG010200678.1:0-18149 GCA_963574415.1 Tarsius wallacei | reverse complement strand
GAGACCCGCCTGGGCAACTTGGCGAGACCTCATCTCTACAATAAATCAAAAAATTAGCCGGGCATGGTAGCACATGCCTGTAGTTCCAGCTACTTGGAAGGCTGAGGCGGAAGGATTGCCGGACACCAGCAGGTCAAGGTTGTGGTGGCCGGGAGTGGCCTCTGCACTCCAGTCTGGGCGACAGAGTGAGACTCCAACTCAAAAAAAAAAAAAGAATACTGGTAGCTATACAAAGGCAGACCAAAAAAATCATGTCTTTTGATGTATTTTGCCTAACACAAACAGATAGTGTAAGTCAATAAGTGAACAGATGTGAGCAAAACAAACAGTCAACTTGATAAAATCAAAAGTCAAAGTAAGAAATCACACTAGCTCTGGGATCTTTCCTGAGTGTCTAAAGTCTGTTCATCTCTGCTCTTTGACCTCTCCCCTTATTTTCATTGCAGACAGGTACTTTTATTGCAGCTTGTGTTTCTTCTTTTGACCTGCTGCCTGGGAAGTCTGTTGCTTAGTTCCCTTTGTCTGCTTCAGCATAGGGGAGGGGCTTTGTCTTCTGTTTAGCAATATTACCTTGAGAACCGAGGTGGAGGCTGCTGGTAGGTTGGTGGGGCAATGCAAGTCTCTGCCTGGAGAAGGGCCGAGGTGGCAGTTTCACTTTCTTGGATCCTTTCTCTCCGCTCGTTTGTGTCCCTGGGCAATCCACTATGATGGACTGTGGTGGCGTTTGGAGGCACCGGGGATCAGTTGCACAGCTGGGCGCTGTATCCGGGGCACTACCAGTGGGCTGGGGTGGAGGAGGGGTTCGGGAGTTCCCTCCTCTGGCGCTGAGAGCTTCTGATCAGCACCTCCTAATGATATGCTATTCCTTTACCCAGTGCTCCAGAGCTCCAAAACTCCAAAGGGCAGGTGGTGATCGGCAGCGAAAGTGGCCCTGGATCACTCACAGCGTATTTCAGCCAGAAATGGAATTGGTTTCTCTGAGGAGTGGGTGCCCAGAGCCTCCCAGGGTGACCAGCGTCTTGGTCTGGGCTAGATGATGTAGCTAGGGAGAGAGCTGAGACCCAAGACTTCCCACGTGCGAGGCAGCAGCGGGGGGCCACACTATCCGGCCCTGCGTGGGACCGAGGGTCCCTGGCCTCGGATCAATGCGGCTGGTGGTGGGCAGGGGTGTGGGGGAAGGAAAGCAAGAGTCTTTTTGGGAATTCACGTTCGGAGAATCTCACAATTCCACCTATGCTGTCATCATCTTTACCGGAACTCCCAGAATTCTTTTAAGTTTAGTCGAGATAGATCCATTCAAACAGATGTGTAAAATAGTTTTGAAAAATATGGAGCTGGGCATGGTGGCTTACACCTGTAATCCCAACACTAGGAGATGGCTTACACGTGTAATCCCAACACAAGACGGGAGAACTGCTTGAGCCCAGGAGTTTGAGATTAACGTAGGCAATATAGTGAGCCTAATCTCTACAAAAATTTTGAAAAATCACCAGGCATGGTGGCAAGCATCTGTAGTTCCAGTTATTTGGCACATTGAGGTAGAAGGATGGCCTATGTCTGGGAGGTCAAGGCTGTGGTGAGCTGTGATCATGCCACTCTACTCCAGTCTGGGCAAGAGAGGAAGTCTCCAGCTCAAAAAAGCAAAAAACAAAATAAAAACTTTGAATAATAAAATTCATGTATGAGAAATTATTCTACAAGTTACCAGAATTTATTTTCATAGTAAAATAATTAAGGTAACACAGAGGTAGCTCAAGAACAGATAAACATATCCCTGAATTTAGCTGAGAGAGTGGAGAGTCTGGAAGTAGTCCAGGTATGAATAATAATATGAAAATGATTGGTTATCTAATAGTGCAGGAAAAACTGGAGTCTGGTCAAGGCAGGATTCAAAGTGAAAGAGGGATTTCATACCATATACAAAACTAAGTTCCAGACAGTTGAATAAACAGCAATAACATCCTGTAAGTATTCTAGAAGAAAACTTGGAAGATTTTCTTTTTTTTTTTTTTGAGTGGAAGTCTCACTCTGTCACCCAGACTGAAGTGCAGTGGCCGCTCCCGGCCACCGCAGCCTTGACCTGCTGGGCTCTGGCGATCCTTCCGCCTCAGCCTTCCAAGTAGCTGGAACTATAGGCGCACGCTACCACTCCCGGCTAATTTTTTTTTTTTTTATTTATTGTAGAGATGAGGTCTCGTCAAGTTGCCCAGGTGGGTCTCAAACCCACGGGCTCAGGCAATCCACTCACCTCAGCCTCCCAGAGTGAGGGATTACAGGCTGAGCCATCAAGCCCGGCTAAATATTTTTTTTTTACTTAGAATTCTGGCAAGGAAAACTTTCTTTTTTTTTTTTTTTTTTGAGTTGGAGTCTCACTCTGTCACCCAGACTGGAGCGCAGTGGCATGCTCCCGGCCACCGCAGCCTCGACCTGCTGGGCTCCGACGATCCTTCCGCCTCAGTCTTCCAAGTAGCCAGAACTACAGGCGTGCGCTACCACGCCCGGCTGATTTTTGAATTATTGTAGAGATGAGGTCTCGCCAAGTTGCCCAGGCGGGTCTCGAACCCGCGGGCTCAGGCAATCCACTCACCTCAGCCTCCCAAAGCGCGGGATTACAGGCTGAGCCACCGAGCCCGGCTAAGGAAAACTTTCATAAGCAAGACTCAAAAGCAAAAATAATAAAACAAAAGATAACATATGCACACAATTACAATTGCAGTATTACAACATATACTTAACCAAGTTAAAATGAAACTAAAGACTAAGTGAAAACAATTGTCCCATATATAAGAATATATATACTGCATGTGTAATTATATATGTATAATACAAATAGCCTATAAGGCAACAGAGAAAGACAACAAAAATGTGCAACACAAATTAAGAAATAAATTCCAGATTAAGAAACAGAAATGACTTATAAATGTATTGAAAGTTATTAGAAAGATGCAAATAAAAACAAGATACCATTTTGTTTTCCATCAATTCATTGACTAAGACTTATCAAAGATTGATAGTAGATAGTGTTAGCAAGAGTGTGGAAGGAAAGGCAATTTTTGAGGTGAAATTATCAGCAATTATCAAAGTATAAATCTTTCTCTTCCCCTCGGGTACTGCTACTGGCATTGATTGGGCTGCTCCCGTTGATTGGGCTGCTCCACTGGCCATCATTCTGTTAGACAGACCTATTATGGTTCCAATTTTTCCCCAGATGATCGCAATCCCTGAGCTCTACTAACATAACCTCTTCCTTTGTCCTTACAGCTTAAGGATGCTAGTGGCTTCCTATTGATGCTAATCTCTAGATTACTTCTTTGTCCCTGCTTGGCTTTTTACCTCTCCCATCATCTGTGTAAGTCATCATTTGTATTAAATTTCCCCCACTTTATATACTTAAAATAATGTTGTGTTCCTGACTGAAACACACACCCACACCCACAACACACACATCTGCAGCAAATAAAAACAAACAAAACCAACAAATGCTATATTTGTATAACTGTATGCTGAATGGAAGAAGGCTCCTGGTAAGTTATTGCCTCCAAGAGGGCAAATTGGTGTATCTTATGTTTAATAGGATCCATACAAAAAAAAAAATCAAACCACATGTGAATATGTAAATATGTTTGTATGATAGTAATGTTAGCCAGTTGCTTTGTAGGAAGAAACAAGGGTGACAAAATACCCATTCACAGGGAAGATTATCCCTGTGAAATTGAATGGAGGGATGTGTGAGTATTGAGGAGAAGGGACGCTGTCACTTTTAATTTTATCTACAACTATGTTGTCTGAATTTTTTTTCTTGTCATGTATCATATTTGTTATTTCAAAAAAAATTGAAAGCAAGTAGCAAAATACTCTGCCTAATAAGATCATTATATCCATATGTATTTATTTGTAATGGAAATCATCTGAAAGCACAGTCAATTCTGCTACAACACTTGTTTTGAAATGAAAATTTGTTCCAGTGTGATTGATATACTAGAAAACAGTTTGAGTATACCACCTTTTGCTTTTGTGTGATTTTGTCAGGGATGAACAGCAGGTGAACTTTAAAAATGACACCAAATTCAACTGAAAAACTGGAAGGCATACATAAAATACACACACACACACCCATACACCCTTAAGTCGGTATCCCTATATCACCTACGTAGTGTAAGCCGTGACATTCCCGCATGGTGTTAGAACCTTCTGTCTGATTTCTGATAACTCTTCTCCCAACACTCTATAACAACTCACATCCTGCAAATCCCTCAGTACCTCCTTGCAAACAAAGTTCAGGTCTTGTTCAAGGTAAAACACCATATTTTTTTTCTAGTATTTATGTCTTAACCTTGTAACATGCATGAAAGCATGTTACCATTTTTATTAGGCTCTGATCCTTTTTTTCCTTGTGGGTCATTATCAAGTTTTTGAGCATTTTACCCTAATCTCCTTTTTCTCATAAGTCCTGTGGTTTTTATTGCACAATTGTGCATAGTATAGTAATTTTTAGGAGTGTATATGTCACATTATAGGAGAACTGATTATATGTATGCCAAAATGTCAACAGTCTCCAGGTAGTAATTTTTTTGTTGTTTATCTATAGTTTCTATTTTCTTCTAAAATGAACATGTATTGATACTCAAATCTATGTAAAATTTGTTTAAAAGATGATATGGTAAAGGAGGATTACAGCTACTCTAGGTCAAAGGCTGAGGCTCTTCTGGAAAGCTCTACACATTCACTGGTGATCCAATCAATAATGTGCCCTCTAGTCCACCTAGAGGGTACAGACACGCCCTTTCTGGCAAACAGAGATAAAGTCTCTCACAGCAAAATCTTGGCAGCTTCTTCAGTCAAAAAGTCCCCATAAGTGCTAGGAAGAATGGAGAAGACGTGATTAGTCAAGTTTCCATTAAACAACACAGATTGTTTAATAAGCCAAATGCCCCTCAGGTGGTTTGTAAACATTCAGAAGTTGACCTGATTCGAATCCAGAAATACAGGATAGACAATAACAGGCCTGATAGTCAGTGCTTACTGAATTTCAAGCTATTATTAAGCAGCGCACCCTGTCCCTTCAGCAAATAGGATTCTTTGAGGAGACTGCAGACTTGAACACATTGTGAGTTTCAAAATGAGAAGAGAAAAAAAAATTTTTTTAATGTGACTTTACTCTTGAACGTGCACCCCCTTTTTCAGAGTGAATGTACACCTGTTTTATCACTGTTTTCTTACTCTTGCCTTCCAAGGCAGTGTCATGACTTCTTTACTTTCTCTAGTGATAAGCCGCTCCAGCTACAGTCAAACTGCACTGCGTGTTTGTGATGTGGGTCTGAGTCCTCCTTTCCCTCCCCCAAGTGCCTGTTTCTGGGACAGCGCCCACTGAACTCTGAACTTGTTCTTGATCCTTGTATTTTCCTGTCTTGCTGCACAGAAAATGCCATTGGCTGTGCTTTCTGTGGAGCTTTGTTCCTAGCTGTTCTCTCACAAAGAGCTTGTTCTGTGAGGCACATCTCGTCCTCTTTGTCTGGCCTCTGGCTTCAACCACTGAATCGCAAATATTCTCCAGCTGGGAGTCAGACGAAGGCAGAAATGAAGAACCCAGAGGCCCAACAGGATGTTTCAGTTTCTCAGGGAATTCGCATGATGTTTTATATGATGAGGCCCAATGAAACTTCATTCCAAACCTTAGAAGAGGTGCCCGATTATGTACAAAAGGTGAGGCTCTATTGGAAGAGGCTATTCTTGCTCTTTTCTTAATAAGAAGGAAGGCCAGTATATCTTGGGGTTTTGTTCACTTTCATGATCCAAATTATTAAATACTAATAAGAATAATTTGCCTTCTTAAAGGTATGAAACAAAAGTAGAATTTCTACTTGAAATGAATTTCCATACAATATCCACAGCCATCTTCATCTATTAGCTCCCACCTTTATATGTCTCTCCAGAATATGATAAAAATTCAAAAATGTTTTCTGGACACTATGGCATTGTAAATTTAGGAGCTGGAAGCTCCATGTAAAATAGTTATATCATATCAGTAAACTTTGTAACAATTAAAAAAAAAATCTTTACGTGTCCACCACCCCCAGGGAAATCATTTCCTGTTTAATTTGGTAGAGTCGTTCTGCAGAATGAAGGCGACTCAGCTTGACTGAGACAAAACTCTGACTTCCTAAGGTTGAACTTGAACCAAGTTTTCTTTGAAACTCTGAAGTGCTCAGAAGCACTTTTCACTTCTGATTCCTGGCTATGACTGGAAGTGGAAATATCCAGAATTAGAACTTGAATACTGAAGTTCCCCACCCTGTCAAAGTTGTTCCTACAATACTTACTAGTTCAGGCCAGAAATAGAAAAAAAAAAAAATGACATCAGAGAATATGTTCTTGGGAGTACAGCTTCCAAGCTTATGCTTAGCTTTCAAATGAGTAAAAGCCATATCATTTCAAAGACTGAATATTGGTTTTTCTTTCTGATTTTTTTTTTTTTTTTTTTTTGGTCAGGGTCTCACTCTGTTGTCCAGGTTAGAGTGTTGTGCATGATCACAGTTTACTGCAGGCTTGACCTCCTGGGCTTAAGTAACCTTTCTGCCTCAGCCTCCTGAGTAGCTGGGACTACAGGGATGTGCCACCACACCTGGCTAATATTTTTTTGGTAGAGATAAGGTCTCACTATGTTGCTGGTCTAGGCTGGTCTCAAACTCCTAGGCTCAAGCAATCCTTCCACCTCGGCCTCTCAAAGTGCTGAGATTGCAGGTATGAGCCACTGTGCCCAGCCTTATTTCTTATTTTCTAAAGAAAAAGTATGATACTCATATCGTCATAAATCATTATTATTTATATTGTAACACAGAACCTAATTTAATGCCTACTCACTGATAGCAGAACATTAAGAATATCTCTTATTATATAAGACAAAATCAAACTGAATGGGTAAAACCTGAACAGAGTTTTAAACAAACATGTAAAATTACCTTATTCTTGAAAATTCTAAGAAGAAAATGTTCTTACTGTTTCAACTTTATCATTAGAAGTAGCTATGGAAATTCTAATATAAAAAATTAAAATTGGCCAGGCTTGGTGGCTCAGCCTGTAATCCCAGCGTTTTGGGAGGCCAAGGTGAGTGGATTGCCTGAGCCTGCGGTTTCAAAACCCTCCTGGACAACTTGGCGAGGCCTCATCTCTACAATAAATAATAATAAAAAAAAATTAGCCAGGCGCAGTAGCGTACGCTTGTAGTTCCAGCTACATGGAAGGCTGAGGCGGAAGGATTGCCGGAGCCCAGCAGGTCGAGGCTGTTGGCCAGGAGCATGCCACTGCACTCCAGTCTGGGCGACAGAGTGAGACTCCAACTCAAAAAGAAAAAAAAAAAAATTTAAACTGAGTGCATCCTTGAGGAAATTTTCTTCTAGTGGGTTTAGCTTATCATATGCAGATAATAGACTTCTAATTATTTAACTTATTCTAACTGTATTTTTTGGATCTAATTTGGAACATGTTCCTCCTAATCTTACAATTTTCTTGGCACAATTATGATGGTTCTATGTATGATTATATTTCATTTTCAAACTGGATGATAGAATTTGAGTACATATTTAGTGTATGTCCAAAGTAGTTAGACTTCTGGATTGTGTGTGATAGTTCATGCCTGTAATCCCAGTACTTTGGGAGGCAGATGCCAGAGGATTACTTGAGCCCAGGAATTTGAGACCAGCCTGGGCAACATAGTGAGACCTCATCTCTACAAAAACAAAAAATTAATGGGGCATGGTGACATGCCAGCTACTCAGATGGTTGTGGCAGAAGGCTCACCTGAGGTCAGTGAGCTAGGTCATGCCACTGCACTCCACCCTGGGCGACAGACAGAGACCTCGAATCAAATGAAATGAAATGAAATAAATTAAAATAATTAGACCTCTGTCTACTATGTAGGAAGTGATCCTCGAGATAGGTGTGGGCTTCCCAACTCTGGGCCTCCCCATTCTGAAATGACAAATAGGGAAATGTAAGAGTTTCCTGTGGGCTATGATAGCATCTCCTCTGTAACTTCCTTTCCAGGCAACTCCATTTTTCATTTCCTTGTTGCTGCTTGAACTGATTGTCAGCTGGATTCGCAAAGGGAAACCACCAGGTCGCTTGGATGATGCTTTAACATCAATATCAGCTGGTGTTCTGTCTCGGCTTCCAAGGTGATTTAGATGGTTAGCCTGTTGAGTGAGAAAATGGAAAGTCTCCAAGTATGAGGGGCAAAGGAACCCATTGTATTGGGGAATTTGTGTATTTACGCATATATTGCCAAAGAATTCAGTTCCTGTCATTACTTAAAATTTAGATATTTTGTTCATTATTGATCTTTTTACATTCATTAAAAAAAAAAAAAAACCCTAGAAATTATCTATCTTGATTACTCAATTTGTTGGAACCTTATTAAATTTTTTACTTGAGGTGAGTGCTTCACTTACCTTATCATGGTCCCAGCCCTGAGTTTTGGTTTAGTTATGAGAGGGGACCCAAAAAGCCCCAGAATTTATTTATAAAAGTTGTTTATAAAAATTGTTTATATTTATTTATAAAAAATTCTTGCATGTTTAAATTTCAGTCACTTTCAAAATACCCTCCATTTGACTCAATACACCTATTGAGGTGCTTTTTCACTGCTCAAAACAGTTTTTTTTTTGAGTTGGAGTCTCACTCTGTCACCCAGACTGGAGTGCAGTGGCCGCTTCCAGCCACTGCAGCCTCGGCCTGCTGTGCTCCGGCGATCCTTCCGCCTCAGCCTTCCAAGTAGCTGGAACTACAGGCGCACGCTACCACACCCGACTAAATTTTAACTTATTGTAGAGATGAGGTCTCGCCAAGTTGTCCAGGTGGGTCTCAAACCTGCAGGCTCAGGCAATCCACTCACTTTGGCCTCCCAAAGCGCGGGATTACAGGCTGAGCCACCGAGCCGGGCAAAACAGTTTTTTAACTCTTCAGTTTTGATGCCTTTTAGTGTTTCTGCCATTTTTTGTTTCACCCCTTCCACATTAGCAAAATGTTTCCCTTTGAGAACTTTTTTCATCTGGCAAAACAATAACAAAAATAGTAATTTGGGGTGAGATGGAGTATACAGGGAGGGTGGGACATGGAGGTCATGCCATTTGTGATCAAAAACTGCTGAACACTCAGCTTGGTGTGAGCAGGTGTGTTCGTAAATCATCCATCATGAAATGGGCAAACGTGTTAAAAGAATCTCCAAAAAACATTCACTGAAGCCAAATGCAGCCTCTTATAATGCTAGCTGGTACACTGATGCCCATGGGTTTCTAGAATACTCGCCTAGCAGGGAAAGCTTGTACTTAAAAGGACCTGCCCTCCCAAAAATAATTCTGGTTTTTGGGTCTGCCTCATGACTATCGGAGCTTTATTTTGCCTCTGTCAAATTCATATAGAAAAGTTTTCTGAAAGGTTGCAGATGCTCTCCAGAGCAGGTTACACAGATCTCTAAATTACCTCAATTGTCTCCTAACTGGCATCCTGTATCCAGTTCTACCCCGTTTGCAGTCAAACGTTCCCACAGTATAAGTTTGGTGGAATCCCTTCACTGGCTTGATACTGCCTTGAGGATAAAGTACACATTCCTTTCCTAAACTACAGAGGATGCTGTGTCTCTGACCTTGCTTTCTGTCTCTTCACTCTCCTGTCCCTTTGTCATCCTTGTTTTACAACTTACCATCACCCACTTGACATAGGTGCTCCCCTGCCTGAAAAACCATGTGTGTGGGCAACTCATTAATTTCTTAGGTCTAAGCATAGGCATCACATTCTTCAGGAAGATTTCTCTGTTCTCCAACACTGTGTTAGGTACTACTTCATGACGTTTCCACAGATCTTGTGCTTACCCCAGATATGGAATGATCGCAGAGCATGATGCTCACCAGTCTTCCTCCTTGTCCTTCTTACTAGGTTGTACAATACTTGAGAGCAAGTGGTGTGCTTTTATCATAGTTTGTACTCATATGCCTGGAATGATGTCTGGTATATGCAAAATGTTCCAAGATATTTAATATTCTTGTAATGTTATATTGATGATAAAGTTGGGTGATGCAGAAACCAGATAATATTTAGCAGTAAATGACCTACTATTTTTTAGAAAGAGAAAATAATGTGTGCAGAGGAAAGACCAAGGAATGGAAGTCATCTTTAGTACATGAGGATTTACTAAACAGGCAGAGCATGAGGGAAGATTCCTTGAAAAGTCTGTGCTTTGAGCTGCTAGTGAATGTTCTCACTCCAGCTTCCCACCCATCACTTCTTATCCTGTTTTAAGAGCTTTACTTCTGACCGGTGCTCACTGCTTTGGAATGTTTCTATAAACCGCCCAGTAGGAAACCAAGGTGGATTTTTTAAAATGACATTAAAACTTAAAAATATCTAAAACATGTGAAATATTTCATATAATTGCATAAAATCGTATAGATAAAGAGTAAGCCTAAAAGTGAAAACTCCTTTTCAATAAGTGTTGCTTTGGGAAAGGCATTTTATTAGATATATAGCAGTAATAGTAGTAGAAGTAATATTAATAATAATGACTGAAAAACGGGTATCGTTGTCCATTGCAATCAAAGTCAGAAGAGGATAATGTCTTCAGTTATTTGCAGCTAATTTCCAGATTATCATAAGTAAGACTTTAAAATTATAGATAATTTTCTCTATTACATATCCCCCTTGCACAGAAATGAACAAGAAATATATTCAACATACTCAAGAGATATGTAGATTTTGCTGCAGATCCAGTTTTTGAAAGATACTCAATTCATGACTGCAGCTCATGCCGAGAAAGTTAAGTATATAGATTTATATAAATCAGGTGATTGAGAAACTATAAAAATCACTTGATTCCTGAGAAGTGCCCTACAGATACAATCATAGATCACATGTCTTACTGAATTGGAAAGAGTGCATTAAGAACTCAGGGAGACAGCAAAATGAAGGGAGACCTCAGCATTGCTTTTACTTTTTGAAGTTTTGACTTTAGTTACAAGTGAAATTAGATTGTTCTCTTATCATAATATTTTAAGTATTAGAAATGCAAACTGTGTCCTCAATACCATACTTCTGCTCAGCAGTGTGATTTTTAAAAGATACAAAGTTATAAACAGGAAAACAAGAATAAAATACATATTTTTTGCAAAAAACACACCTCAAAAAGAAGAGAAAGAAAGTCAGAGAGGCTGTCAGAAAGAGAGAGAGAGAGAGAGAGAGAGAGAGAGAGAAAGAGAGAGAGAGAGAGAAACCAAGTGAGTGAGAGAGAAACCAAAACAAACCTGTCCTTCAGGGATAGAACATGCAGTTCTTTGCCTTCACCCACTACTCATAACACTCTTAAGCTAACACAAACTGTTAACTCTCATGCCCTTTGAGAGAAAGGTAAAAGGTTATGAACTTGAATTTGGAAAATACTTTTCCAGAGTTACTTTCAGTAAGAATAGCAAATTGCTCCTTCTTTTTCCTTGTAGGTGTGAGGAGCAATTCTAAATTATGAAATGTAGATTTTTTGGTTTGTTTGCAGCACATTTCATGTGTCATAGCCTTTTATCTGAAATATGCCAGTAAAGCAAACTATCTGAAAAGAAAATGTTATAATATTTTCTCTTATTTTGTTGCTATCAAAAATAAAGAACAAAAAACCCAGGGATAAATAAAAAAGGAATGCTAATCCTCAGAATCTTCCTTACTCAATTCCCTCTCAGCAAAAAACAAAACAAAACAAAACAAAACAAAAAAAAAACCGAGAAGGGAAATTTGACTTCAATTCTTAAAACAATATTACAGTTGAAGCCACAGTATAAAGGGGGAGTCCCTGTGCAAATCATTAACAGCTGAAGGTTAGATTAACACGGCATTGATCGTCTCCTCTCCTGGGGACTAATTTCATTTTCTACGCTAGCACCAGGAGTTCGCCATGTCCTTATAATAGGTGATTGCAAGAAAAATGGTAGTCTACCGTTTGCTAATCTGCTTGTAAAGAATTATGCTTTGGTTAATAATTTCAAGCAGGCATATGTTCTCTGAAAAAAGAAATTGTAGAAATCAAAGAGAACATGGTTTTATACTTCATCATTCATGTAATGGAAATGTTGTAGGCAGACTTTGAGGAAAAAACATGTTTCTTTGAGGATCTCAATTTCATGATTGCATAAAATTTGAAGTATCTTGAAGGTTAATAGCATACCTACCATATTAATAGAAAAGATGCACACCATGTCTTCAAATCTTTATGTGAGGGAAAATATTAATCTTGAACAAGATTACATCTTGTTTACAAGCCTGCTGGACAGATCATGATCTTTAATAAAAGTTCATCTGTCCCAAATGCCAGATTCTGGGCAGGCCTGCATCTGTTTTGCTTTTCTGAAATTCAGTAGCCAGCCTTCTTAGTTAGAAACTGGCTCTGAAGTTACAAACAGATATGTTTATTTACCAAAGTTAAATACAACATATCACATGCAGATTATCTGCTTTTCAATCGATTACTTGTGTATGTGACTATAGAAAACTAAATGTGATTTAATACAATAATTGCCAAATCTGTTTTTAAAGAAAACCTATCTAAAACTTGTGAAATATCCTGCTACCGACTTAAATGTTAACGAGTGAAAAATAATCACGTTTTTTTCCCTGCTTGTTTAAGCAGGACTCGATTTCCAATCCTTCATTAGAAAACCGGGACCTCAATTTGTTACTTCCTTCCAATGTTTCTGCTTCCATAAATTGCATCCTCCCCAGAGAAGTTTTATTCCCGATATAAATATCTACAGTATGTTTGTTTTTAATGGGTTCATTTATTCTGTTGAAACAGCAGATTATAAATCAAATTGCAATAGGTTGGAGGGATAATTTAAGTAAGTAAATTTTCAAATAAAGTTGGGGACACTCTACTTTTTCATACATATGGGTCACTGCCAATTTTTACTAGGGAGCCCGCGCACAATGTTCAGCCATATGTAGGTACACTTTTACTGGCCATGCCTGCGATGGAATTTTCCACTCCTGACAAGAAAGTTTCAATTCATCAAAAAATAAAAAAAATTTAAAGAGGAGGAAATTAAACTTCTTTGAAAGACTTTTGACTCCTTGGGGTGGGGCTGGAGAATAAAGGAAAATTGTGTACTGTGTTTTAATACTAGGCTTTAGTATGAGAGGTGATACTGCCTTTGGAAACATCAGACTTCTAACAAATGAGTGCGTGCCATTATGGATGGTGACTTTAAAAAGCAGCAATTCATTGTCCAAAATAAGAGACAGGTTGATCTAGATAATCTTAATAATAATAATACTTTATTCTTAATGCTAAATATTTTGTTAACATAGAAAATAATTATTAAAAACTCTGCATGTAAGGAAAATACGTTTTAGAAACTTGTTGGTTTGTTAATTATATTTGAGGGAGAATGCCTCATTTCCTCTTAACATTTACCTTAGAAACCTTATAAATAGACTTTGTCTTTGTTATTAGTTATGTAACTTCAGAAACTGCTATTAGACGAACCTTCCCCAGTGAATGCAAGGTTCGTTGCTTATTTGTCTGGACTTTAGTGCTTATTCAATAGGGTAATACCCTTCCCTGCAAAGTAAAGAATGTGGCAAACTTCTTTCTTCCAAATTTATCACATGGTGTTTCTAAAAGTTTATGGTTGTTGTAAGAAGAAATTAAATCAAGTGATTGTTTTATACGTGTAATTCCATTTCACAGTAAGAACTAGCAGTATGAATTGCATTTGTTTGCTGAAGGTAGGGATTAGATTATCTATCATATTATTACCGAGGAAAATCAATATTCCACTAGATGGAGCAAAAGTGGCAGTAGCTTTACAAACAGGCAGTGCGAGCTCCTCACTAGGTTTAAGAGATTTGGAAAAAAATAAATAACAAAATTTATCAGAAAAATCTATCTTTAAGTTTGTACGCATATAATCCAGTATATTTATTTATTCATAATTCCTAGGGTTTTAAGCATATTACTATGATCTCAGTTAAATATCGATTTATTTTCTGGCTCATAAAGCAAGATTATTAGAAATTAAAATGCCTAATTTATTTATTTATCTTTTTCATTTTTTCCTAATCTGGCCAAATCAGACAGTACAGACAGCTATAATGATAGTTATGAAATAGTATACATTGGCAGATTATTCCTGTGAGTATGGGCAGAAGTGTACTTATTCTGGAAGTTGCTTTGAAATTTTAGCAGTTTTCAATGAGCTCATTGCATCAAACTTCAATTATTTTATTAAAGATAAGAGCATGAAAGTAATTCTAGAGTCCATTTGGCCTAATGCTCTCCTATCTTTAATTAGCCCTGAGATATTGAAAAGCTGAATGTCCTGTTTACTGTTACACTTCTACTCTTGGTGATGGGTAGATTCAATTTAGGATGCTTTCGAACATGAATTAACTTGTAATTCTCAGTTTCAAAATAATTGCTTATAATTTGTTGATTATTTTTTAATCTCAACATTATAACTGAATTTTATTTTTCATTTAAAAACCTAGAATTACTACTGAATAGCAATTTAGTACCTTACCTACCAGCTTTTCATTGTAACTAAACATTGACAGGACAAATTCCTAATGATGAGAGAAAATGTTATATAAAACACATAAATAATCATTTTACTCATTAGAGAAATATGCTACTTTTCATTTGCCAAAAGATTTACTTCAGACCGACCCAAGAGAATACTGCTATTTGGGGGAATTCATGAAGAAAACAGGACAATGGGAGGAAAGGCTCTTTGTATGCTGGTTGCTGATGAGAGAATTCTTATGTCTCTTTACATTTATATCATTTTCTTGGTCTCACAGTTAAACTTAATGCGTAGAAGGGATCTGATATTTGGTAACTCCAAGCCCCTGTGCTACCCAATATACCGTCTCTGCGTGATGAAGTAAGCTCACTATATCCATACGTATTATATTTGCCTCTTCCCACAGGATGGGGTTTAGAGAGTTCCAGTCTGAATTCCAGAGTGCAAAGTCATATGCTGGGATTGCAGGGTGAAGGGTGGGGGTAGAATTGGGAAGAGAAAAAAGAAGGAGCCTTGGTTTATGATTCAAGGTCTGGTGGGAACATTTTCGAAAATGTAGGTGCTATTTCCTGCAATCAAGGGCTTTCCAGAGCTTGATAATCATTTCCCAGCTGTATCGCGGAGGTGAATTGTTTTTAGTTGTGGGTACTCCATGCTATTCTTTCACATGTATAATACAAGAGGATCATTTTCATCTTGCTGATAGAAAGCAGGGAATATAACTCCCACAGCGTCTTCTCTCTTTCCCTTTGCCTTGAGGAAAGTTTAGTTTCAGGCTGAAGTGTGAGAGGGGGGAGAAAACCTGACTGTAGTGTGTCAGGCATATTTCAGCTCGATTTGTGTCAACCCTAATAAGTCAGTTGATGGAATAATAAATTGGGTGTCTGCTCAAGACCTGGCACCTGTACAGGAAATAAAAAAGTATTTCAATTGCAGGCAGGTACTTTTTGTTTTACAAATAGAAGTTTTTCAGGGCCTCTCTTTCTTTTGTCGAGGTCTTCATATCTTAATGCCTATTTCAATTGTCACTGGGACTGACAAGGAGGATAGGAAAGTTTTTAAAAATATATAAAACTGATGGAACATTTGTGAGGCAGGTGATGATGTTTCTCCTGTTCAACAATGTGCCCTTATACCTTGAGCTTTGGTTGGCACTTAGTAGGCTCTTCGTATGAATATGATGAATTAATCTACAGCTGGCTCTACCATGTGATAACTTGTGTCTATATTTTATTTTACCTTTCTGTAACATTTTGTGTTATTTATTTTTTTTTCTGAATCAGTTATTGTGAGGCAGTGGTTATTAGCTGGGGGAAATTTTTGCTTCTTAGGAAACACATATATAAAAGTAACCAATCAAGCAAACAAGCTTTAAGATGTCTGGGGACATTTTTGGTTGTCATAACTGGGATGGGAAAGAGTGCTACTGAGTCAAGTAGATATAACATAGAGATGCTGCTATACAGTCTATAATGTACAGGAAAAGCCCTCACAACAAAGAATTACTTGACCCAAAATAACAACCGTGTTAGGGTTAAGAATTTTCTGTTTTAGAGAAATTATTAGATTGAACCATGTAAAATTTGTATTAGTCACCATTTTTTAACCTAAAACTTGAATTTTATATGAGTAACCACCTACTCATGGTCAGTAGTGAGCAATTTTAAAATTTCATAGTTGGAATAAATGTACCAACAGCTTTCTACAACAAAGAATTATCCTGTCCAGAGGTCAAGAGGGGCACTGTTGCAAAGTCCTAGTTTAAACATATGAAAGTAACCAACCAAATGAACAAGCTTTAAAATAGAATTTTTTCTAATCTCCTACCTTGATAATATGCCTTGATAAAAACTTGGAAGGCAGATTTTAAATTTCTGGTTTTCAGATTCCTTAGATTTTTCAAAACACTGTGGGAAGCCCTGGCTCATGGCTTGTCATGCCCCAGCAAGGACCTAACACATGGGTGTGGACAGCCAAGACTCCTTGTCCCAGTCAGGTTTACATGTCCTAAACCAGCTACATATGGTCATCCTGTCAGGTCTGGGGGTTTGCACACCTGCAGAGGTCTGCCCTCAGGAGGACTGGCCCAGGAGAAAGGCCCATGCAAATCCTGTCTGCCAGCTCAGGTCCCCTGGGCAGGGAATTCTGGAGGATCCAGGGCACGGTTCAGGTTGGCATTGTGGTAGGGATTTGCTATTACTCTGAGTCAAGGACTTGAACCCTGGGACAAATTGCTTCTTCCAGCCATGTAATCTAAAATTGGAAATTGAGGTTTCCAAAATGTTATTTTTATTTATTATCTTAATTTTGAGTCAGATTCTTACTCTGTTACCCAGGCTAGAGTGCAGTAGCACACTCATGCCTCACTGCAGCCTCAACTTCCTGGACTCGGGTGATCATTCCATCTCAGCCTCCTGAGTAGGTTGGACTACAGTCGCTCACTGTCAGGCTTGCCCAGTAGAGATGAGGTCTTGCTATGTTGCCTAGACTGGTCCTGAATTCCTGGGCCCAAGCAATCCTCTCACCTGGATCTCCCGAAGTGCTGAGGTTATAGGAGTGAGACACTGCTCCTAGCCTGGAAATTGAGTTTTAAGATGTGATGATGTGTAGTCCTGCTCAAAATTGTAGGCATTTGGCATTTCTATGAGTTGTACATATTAATGCTACTGTGAAATAGCCTAGTGTTTTATTTTACGGATTAACTCATAACTTGGAATATTTAAAATATTTAAAATAAAGTGGTTATTTTAAAGTTAAATCAGAATTAAAGTTATATGACAATTAAATTCAAGAACAAAGTTAAAAGTCTGGATCTCTAAAAGACCAAGTAACATACTAATTTATAGAAACTATGCAAAGGAAAATACTATTTAAATGATGAATTTTAATAATATAATAATCTGAGCTGCTTTTTGGGAGGCTGAGATGAGTGGATTGCCTGAGCCTGCGGGTTCGAGACCCGCCTGGGCAACTTGGTGAGACCTCATCTCTACAATAAATCAAAAATTAACCGGGTGTGGTAGCGCATGCCTGTATTTCCAGCTACTTGGAAGGCTGAGGCGGAAGGATCGCCGGAGCCCAGCAGGTCAAGTCTGGGCGACAGTGAAACTCCAACTCAAAAATAAATAAATAAATAAAATAAAATAAAATTAGAATATTTAAGAATTTCCTAAGAATTTTAAGCACCAAACTTATTGGTGGCTTATACATAAACCTTTATTAGGTTGAGTGATCAATTCATTTCACATTTTAATAATCAATATAAAAAAGCCAACTATAAACAAATTTATAATAGTGATAAAACTAATGATTATCTTGAATCTAATCTTAAATTTGGTCATAGAAAACCTAAAAGAAAAAATACTGCACTTTATAAAGTTGAAGTTTATTATGTGTGTTTTTGAAAGTTATTGAAATAAGAATTTACAGAAGATTAATAGAATAGGTGGTAAGACATATTCTAGTATCATTTCAATATTTCTTATAAGAAATATACTCTAGAGCTTTCAAGATTTGAGGGAAAATAAAAATACCTAGAAATAAGGTATACAAATCTAGTTCAATTAAACAATTATTTTTATTTTATGTATTTAT
>CAUYQG010200670.1:0-23685 GCA_963574415.1 Tarsius wallacei | reverse complement strand
AAAAAAACAAACAGTGTAGGCAGTAGACAGCAGACATTCTTGCTGCTGTCCTGCCCACTGTGCCTTTCACAATGTATAAATTTAATAAATTTATCTTTCTTAGCTAAAAAACAGTGTAGAAAAGTGTGTGTAGTGTATGTAAAAAATTTTAAAAAAATTACATCTCTAAGCTTTACCCCAACACACAGACACACAGACACACACACACACACACACACCCCTATGTATATATGGAAAGGCAATTTTGTGCAGTAGTTAAGAACAGACTCTGCAGCTTAATTGCCTTGTTTTGAAACTTACCATAGGAAAGTTACTGTACCTTCTGGTGCCTTAATATCTTCATCTAAAAAATGGTAAAAAAACAGAATTGAGTTCATAGGGTTGCTGCAAGGACTAAGTGATTTAATAAATGGAAAGTACATAGAGCACTGAGGTGGTCCTTAGAAAGGCTATATTATCTATTATGTTGTTATTATTAATTTGGATTATGTTATTATTTAATTAGATTAACTCTGGAAGGCTATATAATAAATTAGTAACAGTAGCTCTCTGGAGAAAGGGTAGAAGCAGAAGTGGATTTTATAAGACCAAAATTTTACCATTTTAGGAACTTACATTTAAAAAGTACAAATTATAAGGAAAACATTTATTTAGGAAAAAAACATTTTAGTGCTGACAATACAACAAAAAAGTCCAGAAAAATGGAGTAATATTTGTATTAATTGACTAACAAATCTCTAAAACATTTTCCTACAATTTCATTGTATAAAATTTGATTGTCTTATCACATGACATTAATTTTATAAGCCTCTCTATTGTGAGAAAAGAAATATCATTCAGTATCATTGAGGTATAGTTGACATATCAAAAAATTTATCATTGTAAGTGCACTGTTTAGGGATTATTCAGTAAACTAATATCGTTGTGCAACATGTTCTAAAGTATTTCCATCAACCCAGAAAACTCACTCATGAGTACTGGCATATGTTTTGTTAAATCCATTCTTAAGTGTTTTGTTATATTTGATGCTATTAGTAATGTAATACTTTTCTTAATTTTATTTTCTGATTGGTTGTTGCTAATTTTAGACAGGCAATTGATTTTTTTGTTTATTAATCTTATATCCTGCAACCTTGCTAAACTTGCTTATTAGTTCTAGTAGTTTTCTGTTTTATTTTTGTATATTTCTTATAGTTTTCTACATTTAGGATCATAAAGACAGCTTTACTTTCTCCTTTCTGATTTTTATGCCTTTAATTCTTCATTCCTGCTTTATTGTTCTGGCTCCTGTACAATGTTAATAGAAGTTGTGAGAGTGGACATCCTTACTTGTTCCTTATCTTAGGGAGAAAGCAATTGATGTTTCAGCATTGAGTATTATGTTAGCACTGTTTTTGTTTGTGTGTTTTTATTTTTAATATTCTTTAAGAGGTTGAAGTAGTTCTCTCCTATACTTAGTTTGTTGAGAGTTTTTATTATGAATAGGTGTTGGGTATTGTCAAATGCTTTTACTGCATCTACTGAAATGATTATGTAGGTTTGTACTGTATTAATCTGGTGTATTACATCAATTGATTTTCAGATGTTAAACCAACTTTGCATTCCTTGGTAAAAGTATACATTCCTTTTTATATATTGCTGGATTTAGTTTGCTAATATCTTGTTAAAGATTTTCATATGTATGTTCATGAAGGACATTGTCTTATAGTTTTTGTTTCAATATGTCTTTGTGTGGGTACTACTGACCTCATACAATGAGTTGGGAAATGTTTCCTCCTCCTCTGTTTTCTAAAAGAGGAGGAATAATTTGAATATAAATGCTATTTTTTCTTTAAGTATTTTTTTAAAAAATCAATTCTGGATGATTTTGATGTAGGGGTTACAGGTTAAGCACAGACAAATAAGCATAGAAGACATAGCTTTTGGGAGAGGAAGCCCCACTAGCCTACTTGGTGCTGTTTTTTTATCCTGTTTCTTCATATTCCACCTAAAAAAAGAGAGAGAATAAAAGAAAAAAGATGTTTTTACATCCCTTATTTTCTGATGCCTCTAGGACTTTGATTCATTATTTGTATTTTACTGTAAATGAGTTTGAGATGTTGTCTTATAAGGGCAGATTTTGATAGAGAGTATGAGGACACTAGATTACTGCAATTGAGGTCTTCCAATTAAAGAAAGAGCATGGCCAGGCTCGGTGGCTCAACCTGTAATCCCAGCACTTTGGAAGGCCGAGGTGAGTGGATGGCTTGAGGCCGCGGGTTCAAGACCAGCCTGGGCAACTTGGCAAGACCTCATCTCTACAATAATTCAAAAAATTAGCTGGGTGTGGTAGTGCATGCCTGTAGTTCCGATTACTTGGAAGACTGAGGCGGAAGAATCGCTGGAGCCCAGCAGGTCAACACTGGCGTGGCTGTGAGTGTGCCATGGCACTCCAGCCTAGTTGAAATCGTGAGACTCCAACTCAAAAAAAAAAAAAAAAAAGACAAAGGAAAAAAAAGAAAGAGCATAAAACTGGGAGAACAAACTTGCAGTTTTTTTTCATTTTACCTGTACATGGCATTGCTCGACAGGGCCAAAAAGCAACTTGCTACTTTATGGGCATGCCATGACAGTAATTTAGCCAGCTCAGAATTCAGCAAGAGAAATAGAAAGATCTGAAGTTTGGGACTAAGTATAAAGTCCGAACCTAAAAAATAGGTTGAAAGTCACCATCAAATGCTGACTCTATGTTCAGATTTCACCAGGTTGGGGACAGATTTCATTATGACCATCACTTAGGTCTCCTGACCTTTGAGGTGCAAATAAAATTAAATTGGACCATAACCCAGATAAATTTAGTGAATTGGGAGTCTCTGAGTTTCTTTCTCTCTAGAGCAAAGGTAATCATTTTTTTTTTTTTTCTGTAAAGGGCCAGATAGCAAATATTTTCAGCTTTGTAAGCCATATAGTCTCTGTCACAACTACTCAACTCCATCATAGGGCAAAAGCAGCCACAGGAACCCTGTAAACAAATGAGTGTGGTTGTATTCCAATAACACTGATTTATAGAAAGAGCTGGTGGGCCAGATTTGGCCCACAGGCCTAGTTTAAGTTGGAGTGTCACTCTGTCACCCAGGCTGGAGTGCAGTGGCATGCTCACAGCCACCGCAGCCTTGACCTGCTGGACTTGGGTGATCCTTCTGCCTCAACCTTCCAAGTAGCTGGAACTACAGATGCAAGCCGCCATGCCTGGCTAATTTTTTGATTTACTGTAGAGATGAGGGCTCACCAAGTTGCCTAGGCTGTTCTGCACTCATGGACTCAGGCAATTCTCTCACCTCGATCTCCCAAAGTGCTGGGATTATAGGCGTGAGCTACCACACCCAGCCTGGGCCTACTTTAAAGATACCAGTTCCAGAAGGTGGAGATGGCTGATTACTTATTTTCTGTTTTAGTCCATTTGTACTGCTCTAACAAAATGTCATAAAGTGGGTAGCTTACAAACAACAGATATGTATTGCTCACAGTTCCAGAGGCTGGGAAGTCCAAGATCAAGGTGCCAGCAGATTTGGTGTCTGATGAGGGCCCATTTCCAGGTTCAGAGATAGTAGCTTCTTGCTGTGTCCTCACAAGGCAGAAAGAATAGGGCAGCTCTCTTGGGCCTCTTTTATAAGAATACTAATCCTATTCATGAGAGCTCTGTCCTCAACGTCTAATCCCCTCCCAAAGGCCCCATCTCTTAAAATTATTGCATTCGTAATTAGATTTCAATATTTGAAATTTGGGGGATACAAACATTCAGGCCATAGTATTTGCATATCTCTGGTTCTGAGCCTTTGCTTTTGCTAAATTGTTTTTATTTATTCGTCATTGTATTGTCCTGTGAATCTCTCCCTGTTCCATGAGTCGTAAGGCTAAAAGTGGAACCCAGGCAGCCTGCATAGAAGCTCATTTACACTGAGATCCAATCAGGCACCCATGTCTCACCAAGAGATATATTTCCTTTTGGTAACTTGTTTGGCGTGCTTCAAACTGTTATATAATTCTCAGCTGACTCACACTTTGCAATGTGGAAAACAGGTTGTACCACCTCATGCTGAAGGAAACAGGAATGGAACTGATGGCTTCTCAGCAAATTCTTGGAGTGGGGGGAAACAGATTGGGTGCCATATATTACTCTATAAACCAGCAGTTGTCAAGCTAGTGCTACAGATTCAGCTGGTCTGCTATCAAGTTGTCTTCCCTAATTGCAAAAAGTATGGGTTACTCCATAACACTTGGAATGCAAGAAATGTCGCATTTCCCCCATGTTGCTAATTGCTTTAAATACAGCTTGAGCTTTTTATTTTCCAAGATTGGTGAGAAGTCCAAACTTCTGGGCTCCCCTTCCCTACCTGGGGCTACACAAAGACCCCGAGATTTGTGGGGTACAGGAAAATGGAGGACAGTGCTATTCCTCAATCCCTGCTTGTGACTGCCATAGTCCATGTTTTAATGGTTTGTTCAAATACGGGCAGCTCTCAGGCAGGTCCAACTTTTCCAGCCACAAGTGACTTGGGGACCTTCACCAAAGCCCTCTAGGTTACAGGCCTAGGATTGAAAAATAGGATGAGTAACCTTGCCATGCTAAGGGCATAGATCTGGGTCCTTCCAGCTGTAAGGTACTATGTTTTAATGGGCTCTAATCGATGTCACATGTGCAAACTGATGCTCTTTTTTCCCCTCAGTTGTAAGAATCAAACCAATTTCCCAGAAACGTGGTTGTCCACCTTAGCACAATTTAAATCACCATTTTAAACGACTCCAAGTCATTCCTTTTTCAGGTGACTAGGTTTAATATTCTTGTTGGACCAAGTATATTAAAGGTAGAAATTGTTTATCTCACAAGAGTGATTTATTTTATTTAATTAAATTTTGATGTCTTTAGACAGGGCAGGTAATTGGCCAAGCCAACAATCCCCACCCCTCTCTATTATCTTACTCCAACGAACTTTCTTTCTTTATTGCCCCTAATGTCTGATCTTGGGGAGGAGTTAGAATAACCATTTTTGTTTCTTCCTGAAGAGTTTCTAGTAGTAAAAAATGATGCAATTTGATTTTTCCATAGGATATTTTACTACATAATTTTTTAAACAAACCGTTCTGCTGTAGAGTCTATTATTTTAGTCCAGTGGTTCTCAAGCTATGGTCCTTAGGGCAGAAGTATTAGTGGCTCCTGGGAACAAGCAAATTCTCAGTCCCTATCCCAAATCTACTGAAATAGAATCCTGCATGTGGCCTCAGGAATCTGCACTTCAAAAAGCCCTCCAGGATATTTGAATGCATGTACAAGTTTAAGAACTGCTGTTCTAGAATATGTAGTGCTTTGGGTATGATAATCTGCTGGAGGAATATGCATTATTTAGAACAACTGGTCACTCCTCAGATAATTCCTCAGTTCCTTTCTTTTTCCCCCCCATTCTCTCAAAATTTTAGTTAATGACCTCTCATGGATCCGAGAATTCCCACATCTATAACTCTATCAAGATCTATTCTTCTCTTTCTTGTTTGTAATCACTGTTTCCTTCCTGAAAACTCTAACGTAATGCTCTGTCATTATTGGAAACTATATTCATCATCTTGACCCCTCACACCAAATTAGCTTTCCTGTTTTTCTCTTTATCATCAGTGATCTTGCAGCAAGTCCGAGCTGAGGGTAAGTTGCATGAGCTACTTATCTCAGGTGCAAAATTTAAGGAGGCAACAAAAAATATCAATGATCAAGATAAATAATATTCTAATGAAACTTTAGTAAAAGTTAAGGTTAATATAAATAAACTTTAGTAAAAGTTAAGGTTAATATAAATAAATCCATGGTAAACAAAAAAAATTTTTTTGAAAAATAGGATAAGTAACCTTGCCATGCTATGCCCTATCGGGGCTTGAGGCAAAAGGAGAAAAAAAATCAGTAATATTAATCCTATCTTTATTTAAAATTTTGATAGTTTTCATCATGGATGTTATTGCCTAAATTTTTATTTTTAAAAATATTGCATTAAGATATTATCTTTCTTGATTTTTGTATTTTTTGCTGCTGACCTAAATTTTGTGCCCAAGGCAAGTCCTCACCAAATCCTTAAGGGTTGGAGCATCAGAGTTTCTCCTGTGCTTCACATACAAACACTGTCCTCTTAGAAAGATGTCTCTTACTTTTCTCTGTAGAAGAAATCTCTGTTGAGTACAGATGAAACCAGAAGGCAGGAAAGGAAGTTGACCATATTCAATGATTTGAGAGGCACTGAAAAGTCATCTGCCCATCAAGCTCATCTTCTCCTTTTTCTCAGGTTATGATGGTATCATTGATAGTTTGGTCCAAGAGGAAATTCAGCACATTTTGGTTTCAAAGAGGATCCAAAGGAAACTCTTGGTCACTCTTTTTATTGTTCAACAAGTGATGGAGTTTCTGGTAAGAGAAATGTTGGGATGGAAGGGAGAAGCCCAGAAAAAGGAGAGGGACCACCACTTGCCTAGGGCTGATGGCTATCTGTTCATCATCTCTGTGGCAATTGCATACTCAGTGTATTCTAAGCAGTCTCATACTTACTCACAGGCTGTTTTGAAATTATTCTCTAGATGAATCACATGTATATATTTATCTTCCCCAATTAGATGGCACTTTTTTTATTTCAGCAATCATTTTCTCTTTTTTGGGTCTATTCTTTGAAGTGAATGAATTAAATAGTCATTCCAGAAACATTTGCCTATGTTACATTTGACTTCATTCATTCAGTCTTCCTTATTTTCTTCACTCATGATGTATTTGAGATCAAATAGAATCGAGGAGATATTGAATTAAGCAACGCAGTGTTAAAAAAATTAAAAACCTTTTGCCTTCAGTGTTTATTAATTGCTCACAGCTACAAGGAGGTGACCTCTACTCTGCAGGAACTTCTAAAGCAATGACTGGATGCCTCCACTACAGTCTACACAAATAGCACATATAAAATAACTTAAAACATTAACTCTATGGATCAAAGCAAATTGACAGTTAAATCGTGTTCTTAAGGCAGAGCAGTATTTCTTTCATATATCTCCAAACTAAACGTTGCATACACCTACAGCCAAACTCATGGGTCTTTGAAGATGCAAGCATTCTGAGCACAAATTCGCCTTTCATGCAAAAATTCCAAAACTCAGCCCACAAATATGCCCTTCATAAATCATCAAATAGTCTCTTCAGTTGTAATACTGTATGAATTAAATTGTCAAGACTTTTCTTTTTATAGCAGTTGATTCAGTATCTTTTAAAGTTCGCCAAGCTGTTAGATTTCTACAGTGTGAACTCCAATAAATAAACACATACTTTTCTTTGTATTTAGAAGTGTGCAACACAGAATTTCAAGCTCTGACCTGTTTAGAAAGTTTCTTTAGTGGGTTGAGATTTTATTACTATGGTAACTTAACAAGATAGAGGTCTTAATTTTCTCTACGACTTTCAGGAGATTTTGCATTGTCTTACATAAAAAGATATATTTGGGGGAATTATCTCTTGATAGGGCACTTTAAAAATATTCTAGAATGAATTTACAAGTGTGCTGGACAGAGTGAATATCTTTTGGAACATTTCTGTGCCGGTGAAAGTTGTTTTGCTTTCAAGGGGCTTTGTGTCGTGAAGTCAGTAAATATGCCAGTACACTCTGTTTGGTTCAGCAACAGGCAAGAAGAAAACTGCGTCAACTATGTGATGACTTATTTGTATTGAGTTGATGAATGGCGGTGTGAGATGCCAACAACTGAGGAAAGAAAGCAATTCCCACGTCAACAAGATGCTGAGAGATTCACATAGAAAGCCACCTCTGTAAACGTTCTCTAGAGGATAATGCCCCATTTCCCAGTTCACTGGGACGCGTGGTACAGAGACTTCATTGCAATCAACCTCAAATTTGTGAGGCACAGGAGAACAGGCATGCAGACAAAGAACAGGATATTAATTTTCATGTATCATATCCACAGAAGACTCAGCAAAAGTGTACCTGGAATTCTGACACAATGGTATTATGCATTCACTTTTCATTACTGTGAAGCTCTGGTCAGATGAAGGGAAGGTACCCTCTGATGGCATTACTGTTCTAGGGAACATTTGAGTCAAAGAGGAAGGTGCCAAGCCCTTCAGAATCGTAGTCTATGTAAATTAATCATGAAGCAACTTAGAATGGTATGAAGTTAACAGGAAGTCTTTATTTTAAAAGTTTGAAAATGATTTTCAAACATTATCACAGTGGAAATGGTAGAGAAAAGTGTGTGTTTGTGTGTGTGTGTGTGTGTGTGTGTGTTGCTTAGTTCTCAGCTATTCCTCTGAATGTTGTCCTTTCAGTGTTTTTCTGCTCCCACAACACCTGCTGAGGGTGAGTCAATCTTCTTTCAGTGGGATATAATTTGCAGCTACATTATCCTGTCTAATAGGAACAAAGAGCATCCAGAAAGATTTCCTGAGCAGTAGTTGGCACATGCAAATGCGAAGCCGCTCATTTTAATTTTGGTTGTCATGACATTTCTTCAATTGCCTCAGTGACCTGAATCCCACTTCCTTACAGCGTTTTCAGCCTTACTATCTGGAAAATACAGACATGTTTTCTTTTTTGTATAGTCCAAGAAAAAATCACAAGCAAGTCTGGGTGCTGCAGTTCTCTCAAATGTTGGATGTATGCACAAAATGTCATTTGAAGTTCTAACCTATTAGGAGTATTATTGAATGAGCCTGCCAGTCAAATATTCACTGGGTTTATTTCTCTGCCAAAGAACCATTCCTGGACGATATCTTCATTTTATAAATTGAGAAAGAGATACCTGTACATGATCAATGTGGAGGATGCTAAACACAATAGCTAAAAGAAATAAAAGAATAAAAGAATATCTTCATGTGAAACCTGCCAGAAGACATGGAGACAAATACATGTATGTTCTACAAAGTACTCTGCAACTATTTCTCCAGGTACATGCTAAAAAATATTATTTATTATCTTCACTATGGTGGAGATAATAGGATTAGTAATAGTTATTAGTTGTGTTTCAAAACAAAGCAGAAAGATATTAGTTAAATCTTTGTAATTATTATACAGTAATTTGTCCTTAAGAAGACATTTGGCACTTATTCTACTCTTTTTTTAATGATAGATATAAATGATCTTAGTATACATTAGACAAGCATATGAACCAATTACTGACACATAAATACATAACCAACAAATTAAAATGTAAGACTTGTCCTCACAGCAAGAAAAAGGCATGATTTTCAGAAGTAAAGAAAGAAATAATGAAACCTGATTGATATCTACAAGACCAAATCATGTTTTAAAATTACACTGTTGGGGAGGTACTATTGACAAAAATAAAGGAAATCAATGATTACAGAAATAATTATCTGCTTATGCTAAGGATGCATCTGAAAAAAAAAACCTTTTATTTTTTTACTAGCTGGTCTCTTCTGTGTGTTGGTGATAAATGGAGTTTACTAAACTAGTTGCTAGTGAAAATGTAGACAAAAATGAGTGGCATCTCTTTTCGTTTTCATTATGTCAAACCCATAAAAAAACTTTAGACTGGCCTTTCCCAGAAGTGGTAAAGGTACACTGTGTGTTTGAGATCAGATGGTCAGGCGTGTAGTCTTTGTGAACAGGCCCGTTCTCCTGTTATTTACCAAAGACCACAAGTTCCCTAGCTGGAAGATCTAGGAGCTAGCCTGTTGTTTAAGCAAACTGCAGTTTTCTTTGGAAGATCTTAGCAATGGGAAGTACATTTGTGTATTTATTTATAACAACTGTCATACATTTTTCTCTCTGAAGAAAATAAGTCTTTAATTTCCCATTGAACTTGTTCAGTTGACAGACATTATTTTAATGCAGCAACTTCATGTATAAAACATGAGGCAGGAACAAACTACCAGTACTGTATGGAAATCTTCTGAAAGAAAGATCTTTTTGGTTTGAGTCATTTACACTGGAGACACAAAAATAATCCTTTTGAAAGCAGTGCTGCATGAAGTGAATGGCTAAAATAATTTTCGAGTTTCATCTGTTTAGAGTCCAGATAATGTGACAGTAAATTGAAACAGACGCATGGTGATAATTTTAGAAATGGGTTTGCAACCCAATTTTGACAACTTTTTTTTTCATGGCATTTCCTAGTGTGATATTTTCCAAATATTGGAGAATACTAGAAAACTCATCATAGAGACATACAACTTACATTATTTGCACGACATCTTTGTAGCTCATATGTAGATACCAGCCTTTATAATCTTCTAAACTGCCTTGTTACTTCAACAATACCTTAAAATACATCCTTGTTCATATGGAGATGCCCTCTGAGGAAGGAACCAAGATTATCAGAGCATTCTAACCTCAGTCTAGATTCCAAAGGGCTACCAAACTCCTTTATTTTTTCAGATTCCTCTGTATTTGCATTTACTGGCCCAGCCTCTTTCTGTATCCCACAATTACTCCCTCAGAGCTTTGGGACAGAGTTCAGTCAGAAAGCCCACATAACACCAGCAGGTCCTCTTAGCCTGATACATTTTTTGGAAATTCTGAATGCTACTTACTTCTCCGGCCCCACTTTCCATAGTTGTTTTAAGCCAGAAGAGAACTCCGGATTTTTGACCTAACCTGAAATCACATTTCAAGAGGGATCCAGAGATCTTGAAATAAACCTGTACCATCCAAAATGGACCTAAGTTTTCTGAGCAGGTTGTGGCTAGCTTAAGTAGCAGTACAAGAACTCTCTGGAAACAAAACAAAATAAATACAGTATTATGCCAGCAAATTTGCTTTCTGGTTGCTGATAGGGAATTTTCAGTTTCTGTGTATTTTTTTTTTCTTCTAACGTGCTAAACTAGTCTGGCATCAGTTCGGTCACTGTATGGCACAAGACATGTGTATATCTTAGCCTATCTGTATAAATATTTTCTTCCTACTTGAGTCAATCATGTGTTTGTATTAACTACCTTCTGTTGCTGAGTCCTGTGTAAGGTGCCATGGTTTATACAAAGAGGCAGAAGATTATATTCTTAGTTTCAGGTTTACAGTTTAGTTGACAAGACCAAATTAATGGAAACCAAATTAATGTATTGCTAAATTATCTAGTACTGAGTTTTGCATAATAGAAGTTCATAGAGTAATGAAAATATATAGTAGTGTTGAGTTGGCCTTGAGGCTGAGGGCTCTCCAGTGTAACTTGAGTGCATATCTACTGTAACTTGAAATTTGTTCCATATGTGGATAGTCCTTTCTGTTTTCCATAAAGTTTCAAGAAAGCCAGATTAGAGGTTACTGCCTGGTCTCTTCTTTGCTCAAGTGAAAGAGTAGTTTCCCTCTCAAAGACTTCAGGGCTGGTGGTATTGTTGTCATCAGTGGGGGATAGCTGTGTCCAGTCCAGAAAGCATCTGACAGGGGTTCTCAGCACAAAGGCAGCAAAGTGTAGTATGATGTATAAATGCATAATGAAGACTAAGAGGGAGTTGAGAAAATGTGTGAGAGCTCCGTTAAGTACTCCCAGAAATAGCCCAAAGACACCTGGAAGCCGATCAGTTCATGAAAGACTAGTAGGTAAGACCCAAGCTGTCATTTTGGGAATTTTAAAAGAAAATATGGCTGGGCTTGGTGGCTCAGCCTGTAATCCCGCGCCTTTGGGAGGCTGAGGTGAGTGGATTGCCTGAGCCCACAGGTTCGAGACCCACCCGGGCAACTTGGCGAGACCTCATCTCTACTATAAATCAAAAATGAGCCGGGCATGGTAGCGCGCGCCTGTAGTTCCAGCTACTTGGAAGTCTGAGGCGGAAGGATCGCCGGAGCCCAGCAGGTCGAGGCTGCAGTGGCTGGGAGCGGCCACTGCACTCCAGTCTGGGCTACATAGTGAGACTCAAAATCAAAAAAAAAAAAAAAAAAAAGAAAATATGACCTTATTTTATATTCACATATATCTGATGCTTGAACAGTTAATTATACATGTTCGTGTACTATATACTGCTCTCTTCTTTTTTTGCTGATGAACCTAGTAAATTAACACACAGCAAACCATTTTCCAGAATCTCTTGAGTGATTTTTTTAAGTTAAATAAGTACAGGTTGACTCCTGGGTAGTCTTTACCAGGACAAGAGACCAATAGCAATCTTGTGTGACTTGGCCAAGGCTAGCTTCTCAAAATATCCCTTCACCAGCATGGCTGGTCACTAGAGAAGATGCTGAGAAATGTGTATAAGGAAGCTATGGACCTGGGAGAGGAGGGGGCTCCAGGCACTTGCTCACATTTTGAGGTGGACTGGGATAGCAGACCAAAATCTATAGAAAGCATATCGAGAGCTTCAATAAGAAACATGCCAAAAAGAATAGGGTGCTTGGAGTAGTTACCCTTGGTGGTTACCCAGAGGATGACTGTTTTGGAAAAAAAAAATGTGACTGAAGACTAATGGCCTTTGGATTCAGCTATCTTGGCCTATTGTGGTTTGGGAACAAAGGCTGGGCATTTGAGCATGGGGCAATCTTTGGTTTATGTAGGAGGGTGTCCCTGCAGTATGGGCATGCTCTCCAGGCATGGTGCAGAGCTGGTTTTAACAAAGACATTCAGCAGTGCAAAAAGCAAAGCAGTAGTGCAGGATCAAACTAGTTTCCCCATGGGACTGAGTAAGCCTTGAGCTTCTTAACCTTAAAAAGGATCTGTATGTGTGTGGGAGGGGAATGCTTTCTAGGGGAGGTCTCAAGAGTGAAATGCTAGACTTCCCACTAACAAGTCACGTGGATGTTCACTGAAAATATAAAAGAATATGATTGCTTTATATCCTTGTGTTAATGAATCATTCCATGCTTATTACATTTGGAACATTAAAGGGACATTACAATGTTACATTGTGTAGGGTAATCCCAAATCACAGTCCATATTGTGATTTCTTCTTTATGTGTATTAACTTGAATGAAAGGTCCAGGGAATCTCAGTTTAGCAGAAACCCTAAAAATATCAAAGAAGATCTGGTTTCCTCTGGGAGGTCTATGAGAGGAAGTCACAGCACAGAAATTCTCTTATATGGCTGACTACAGACTTATTCCTAAATCTCTGCTTTAAGTGATTTCAGTGGAGCTCTGAAAGCAAATAACAAAAATGCTGGGTAATTTACCAATCTGTGGCTTCTCATTATACATTTGATTCAATATGTTAGCTTGGTGCATTATATAACTTCACAATTTACAAAGCACTTCCACATATGTTGTTTGTGCTTCACAACAACATTGATCAATTACTAGCCCCATTTAGTGCATGAGGACACTGGGAAATAAAGATAATGAAATAACTACAAGTGAGTACAACCGGGTTTAAATGTAAAAAACAGGTACTTACAAGCAAAGGAGAAAATAGTAACTTTGCAGTGGAGAACCTGTTAGATTTCACTTTAGCCAAGTGATCAAAGTTAACATCACCAATAAGGAAACATATCAACATCATGTCACCTCCTGATCTTATGCACTAAGAAAGATACAACATCACTTCTGTACAATTCTTGTCAAAAATACATAGCCTAAATCATGGGAGAATATCAGACAAACCCAAATTGACAGACACTGTATCACATAATTGGCCAGCACTGTCTCATTCCTTTTTGTGCTGCTATAACAGAATACCAAGACGTATTTATTTCTCATGGTTCTGAAGGCTGGAGAGTTCAAGCCGGGAGGACCAGCAACTGAGAAAGGTCTTCTCGCTGTGTCATTCCATGGCAGAAGGTAGATGAGCAAGAGAGCATTGAGAGCAAGAGAGAAAGAGGGAGCTGAACTCACGTTTATAACTGACCTACCCCCTTGATAACAACGTTCATCCATTCATGAGGGCTCTGCCTCTTACTAGTTCCCCAAAGTTTGCAACTTTGCTAATTGTACTATGGTTATGTAAGATGCTAACATTTTGGAAAGTTACTGTGTATCTGTGTACTGCTTTTTTTCTTCTTTTTTTTGAGAGAGAGAGAGAGAGACAGAGAGACAGACAGACAGAGAGGGCCTCACTTTGTCACCCAGACTGGGGTACAGTGGTGCAATCATAGCTCACTGCAACCTAAACTCTTGGACTCAAGTTGTCCTCCCACTTCAGCCTTCCAAGAAGCTAGGACATACACCACCGTGTCTGGCTAATTTTTAATTTTTTTTTTTTTAGAGACTGGGTCTTGCTTTCTTGTCCAGGCTGATCTTAAACTCCTGATCTCAAGCAATTTTCCTGCTTTGACCTCCCAAAGCACTGGGATTAGAGGAATGAGCCACCACATCTAGCCTCTGGGTACTGCTTTTACAACCTTTTTAATGTCTAAAGTTGTTTCAGAATGAAAGTTAAAATAAATAAATATATGTTCTCTTCTAACTGAGCCAATGTTTATGCTCAATGACAATGTACATAAGCTTCAAAATTCAACTGTTAATCTAAATAAATGACCCATTGATCTAAATATTTGGCCCTATGTTCCTATGTGCTCTTCAATGTTCTACCATGGAATTCTAGGGAGGAACAGAGCACTGTGGTGAAGACTACAGTCTGTGGATTTGGAAAAATTTTAAATCTCAGCCTCTTCATTTCCATCTATGAGAACCTTAGTTTCTCCCTCTGGAAAATGTGAATACATAATGGAATCATAGTTGAGGTGGAAGGATCAAAGGCATCGATACAATGAATCCCTTAAAGCATGCTAGGTATGTGTCCCAGCTTTTGAATTATAAATTTTGAATGTAAATAAAAGGGTGAGACTGCATGCTCTCACTTGTAAGTGGGAGCTAAACTAAGGATATGCAGAGACATATAACGGACACTGGAGATTTAGAAGGGGAAAGGGGAAGGGGATAAGCGACAAAAATCACCTATTGGGTACAATGTGCACAGGTGGGAGTGGTGGGAACACTTAAAATCCAGATCAAAAATTATCTGTACCCTCCAACGCTAATGAAATAAAAATAAAGTAAAATAAAAAATAAAGGGGTGAGAAAAGAGCTTCATGGTCCAGCTACCACTTGTGAAAGAACGGCTACTTGGGTTGGTATTTCACAAACTTAAATGGACATGTTTACTCAAAAGCTGCTTAAAGCTGCTCATTACTAATACAGAAGGGAAAGGATGTCACTTACACAAATTCTCCAGGGATATTTTGAAAATAACAAGTGAATCGTAGCTAAAAGCTGGCCATGGAAAAGATCACAGCTGCCATCAATGTATCTGAGGTGGGTTGGGAACTGTCATTAGGAGAAAATGAAAAAAAAAAAGGAATCTGTTCAAATCTTCGATATCATGACAAAGAACAGGGAAAAAATCATAATTGCTCCCAGAGTACAGCAAAGCCTGCCCCGAGTGGGCGGACAAGGCCTTAAAATACTTGGAAAGGCTCTTCAAAGAACAATTAAAAACAACCTCCCGTGGTGGGAGGTGAGCCTGGCTGGGATGCGCCTGCCTTCCTTCCCCAGGGTAGAATTCCCAGGCTTCTGGATCCTGGTGGAGACCTTGGCAGTGGCCACCAAAGCATGTTCCCTTTCCACTTTCCTGGGGCTCAGCGTGGTGGTTCTGAGTACACAGGGTGAGGAACATCTGGCTTTCCTGAAGCTGAAGGAGATTTGAAGTCAGCAGGTGGGGGTTGGAGGTTTATGAAAATAGTAGGGTGAAGTTCATTTTGTGGACAACTCCTGGCCATGGGGGTTATTTATTTCAGATTTTATACTGCTGTGCTCCTGTGGGCTTATTACAGATCAATTCATAAACAAACACACGCTAAGTTGCGCCCTGGGGATAAATGATGAGTTTGTGTGACTTCGGGGTTGGGTGTTAGAGGTGAGAGGGGAGACACAGTGGAGGAGGACTCAGTGTAATAAGCTGAAATTCCAGGCTACACCCCTATTTGGGCAAAAGCATGAAGAAGAAAAGTCTGTGAACTATATACAAGTTTTAAGGCATCGAATTAATGTCTTTAGCATTTTCAAAAAGAATTACAGTGAATTAAACAAAATAATAACCCCACAGAGCATCTAGCTCTCATCATGAGTATACAAAAAAATGTAATAAATATTTTGGAGAATGGATGTTCTCTAGAAAATAACTTTAATATGTATTTAACATTTCTAATAGCAGTTATCTACAGTTATCATTTATTCAATCATGGCACAAGTATCTTATGAAAACCTGACTATATGCCAGTACTACATGCAAGACAAGATTTTAAATAATTTATGGTAAATATTTTTTGATGATTTGATCATACTCTTCATAAGAAGTCTTCTTATGAGCATCAAGAAACCCCCTTCCCAACTCAAAACAGACCCCTTTAGGGCAATTTTGTGTGTACATGGACTGTTATCTTTGTTTATTTGAAGTGGTGGAAATTCATTGAATGAAAGGATGAGTAATCATGAGAGGGTTATGCATGGCAGTCCTGTCTGTCTAAGCAGAGCAGTAACAAGGCTTCACAGTTCCAAATTACACATGAGACAAAAAGATGTTCATTTCTCATGATGAGGTCAATCTCAATGAGATCCTAGGAAGAAAAGACATCATCAAAGAGAGAATCATAGTGATTCCCTGAGATCATTCAGCCTCCAAGTCCAGAGTGTCTTTTTGCAACACAAAATGTCACAGGTAGGTAATGATATAATTGAAAGAGCAGAATGAGAAGAAAAATTATATTGGAGAGGGAGAGAATCAGACATAAGAAGATAGAAATTAAAAGTGAGAGGAAAAAGAAAAGCAGACTCCCATTCCTTTCTTCACCCTTGAGAGAGGTTCCTGCCTAGACAGAATGGTCAAAAGCTCTCAAAAGAGCACAACCCCAAGATTTTCCTGTCCTGAGGTAAGGGAACGATCACTCTCTGAAACTGACTCCAGATGAACAGCAGCTAGATGGTTTGGACGTCTGTAAAAAAAAAGTCCATGACAGCAATGGTGTAACTGAGTTGTTGCGTTTCCAAATTCAGTCAATAAAACTCTTCATTCAATTGTGACATACTTATCTTGAGATAATAGTAATTTTGGTAACTAACAAAATAGGAATTAGGTGGTTCAGAATTTGTTAGCAAAAATTGTTAGTGTTTATTCAGCCCAGTCCATGGTAAACGAGGCACTTTATCTGACAAAAACAGTTATTCCAATCACTACTAGGGTGAACTTCGTATGTGGGACAAGATTTTATCATCTATATGTCTGTCTATCTATCTCACCCTTCTATCTATCTATCTATCTAATTATCTACCTATCATCTTCACATCCTGTATATCAATTGTATTCACTTCTTGCCACTATAGATTTATGGGCTTCAACATCTCGGTGACCACTGGTAATCTTTTTCCTTGCCCTTTCTGTCTCATCACGAAATTGTATTGCTCATATCACCTCCGTTAAGTCTACTATTCTCACCACCTCTGCTCTTGAGTCACTCACTTATTCTGTTTGGGATCATTCCTTCTAATTCCTTGGCCCAACATTTAAGGCCTCAGTCTTTTGTACCCATTTTGCTTGACTTCTCTGGGGTATTTAATACTACTGTTTCTGAACCGCTGTCATCATTTGGTTTCAAGAATACCACTCTCTGTGCTTCTCCCCTTTGCTTCATTGACCTTCCAGTTTTACTGAGCGGGCTTCATTTCCCCACTCTTCCCCTTCAGTGTTATTGTTTGCCAGGACTCCGCCCTGGCCCTCTCTCCTCAGCATATTCTCACCGAGAAATCTCATTCCTCCCCCTCTTTCATCCACTGAAAAATGATGATGTGTTCAGCACCGTCATCTCCCCTGTTCCATTCTTGACCTCCTTAACATTTCCCAACTCTGTCTTCTCAATTCCCTTCTCATGTCTAAGCCTAAGTTCAGACCCTATTCACCTTTGTATTTTGGAGAATTTTCACACTTTCCCAACTGGTTTTTCTGCATCTATTCTTGCACACTGCTAATTGATTAGCCACGCTTCAGCCAGGGTGATGGTTTTAAAATTCAAATCTAGCCAAATTACTTCTCTACTTAAAACCTGTTAGTGGCTTCTCGTTGCTTAATGACCCTTGGATGCTCTTAGCGCGATGTCTCAGGCCTAATGAAGCTTCCTTCTGCCTGACTCTCAACCTTTCTTCTCTCTTCCTGACACCAGTCTAGGGGCCAGGCGCAACCCAGCAAAAAAATTGTGATCTGAACAGCTAGGATGAAAAATCACATAGGCTTTTACGTGGTCCAAAGAGATAGTCCCAAAAGGCTTCAGGCTTGATTTTTCACTTGCCTCCATCAGCACACACTCTGATTGTGCTGAATTTTGTCATTACTAGATGTTCTTTTGATAGCCTTCCACCAGCTGCAGAGGACTTGTGTTGATCTCACATAACATCTGATATTTGCTCCCACTGAGTAAAGAAGGCTGCTTCGTGTTCTGACAAAAAAAGGGAAACATTTAGCATCACATTGCCAGGATCTGAGGATCTCTAGCAATAGCATATGTCATTCATTTCAGCTGCTGATAGTCCAGGAAGTATGGAAAATTCCCACCCCCGATTCTTTTGCAGGACTCACAACTCTGCCAAGTTTTTAGCTCATCAGGATATTGATGAGCTAAATTCTGAGCTATGGGGGAAAAAATCTTCACATCTCTATTAGAGACGTTTTACAAAGAGCAGAGTATTCAAATAAAGCAGTGTGACAAGGGGCACGAAAACACTGGATGCCATTTCCTGCTGTTTCAAGAACAAGGGGTATGGGCAGAGACAAATTCCTAAAACTTTCTGGGACTCAGTTTTTCATTTGTTAAACAGGAGCCTTGTATGATGTCTAAAATGATTTCCAACATTAAAACAAAATGGGCATGGTGGCTCAGCCTGTAATCCCAGCACTTTGGGAGGCCGAGGAGAGAGGATTGCCTGAACCCCGGGGGATTCGAGACCAGCCCGGGCAACTTGACAAGACCTTGTCTCTACAATAAATCACAAAAACTAGCCAGGCGTGGTGGCATGCATCTGTAGTTCCAGCTACTTGGAAGGCTGAGGCAGAAGGATAGTCTGAGTTCAGCAGGTTGAGGCTGCAGTGGCCGTGAGTCAGCCTGGGCGACAGGAGTGAGACTCCAGCTCAAAAAATAAAAAATAAATAAAATAAAACAAACACAAACTTTGACGATTTCTTTCAAATTCCCGCCCATAGGTGACTAAATACTTCCTTCATGAGAAGGGGAAATAAAAATAGACTTTTGTGTTTTTCAAAACTAAGAGATCCTTCTTTAGAGATTTCAGTTCTTCTTTGCCTACAAATCAAGTTATGTACATTTTAAAGTAGTTGCTAAAAATTAAAGGCACTTTTTTCTTTCACCAGTTATCACTGCTGGTAACACCATTTCACAAATGCAGACAGTATAATGTAGCCAGCAGAGAAAGTCTTCAGCTTACTTGTAAAGGAAAAGCAGCTTTTCATCTGGATAAGAAATATTCAAGAGCATTTACTACCCTGAAGTTAGTGTGCAAAGATGAATGTTTTAAACACTGTCATCAGTTAATGACTGACCCTGATGAGCCAGGACGAAAAAGGAGTGAGACCAAAAAGGAGAAAGACTTTGCATGGAAGGTGAACTAATGGAGAAATTTTTCTGTGGAGGGTGTTACCATGTTGCTTCTATATCCTATACCCTTCAACATGTCTCCAGAAGAATGCAGGATTTTTCTCTTACTTTTCAGAAATATACAGATGTATAATGTTTCGACAAGAACCAAATAGAAACCACAGGAAGCATTTCAGTCTCAACCAAATTAGAAATCATGACATGCTCTGGGTGACAATATTTTCTGATTAAAACACAAATTATAGGTCAACAATGGAAATATATCTGGCAAAAATACTAATACATTTGGAAATTGATGCATAAAATGGTTTTTGTGTATGTGTGTGTGTATATATATAGAGAGAGAGACAGAGAGGGAGAGAATAATGTAAATTAGAAAATGTTCAGACATAAAATATTTTTTAAAAAGCATGAAAATTTGTGAGTAGCAACCAAAGCTGTAATAAAAATTTTAACTTTAAATGTTATTTTAGAATGAAAATTGATGAGTTACATGGTCAATGCAAGAAGTTAGAAAAAATACAGCTGAAAAACAAGAAAAAAAGAAGAGAAGAAACAAAAGATTAGAAATTACTTAGAAAATATTTACTGCCTTAGGGAGAAACACCAAATCAATAGCTTATTATTTGAAAAGCTAATAAAATAGACAAAACTTTGGTGAGATTTCTCAAGGAAAGCTTCAGAAAAAAATAGAGAAGAAACAATAAACAATATTAGAAGCAAAAAAGGAGGCATATCTGCAGATGCAGCCTAGATAGAAAATAATAAGAAAATATTATCAATAATTTCATGACAGTAAATCTGCATACTTCAGTGAATGTATAACTTTCTGGAAAAACATAATTTATCAAAACTGACTCATGAAAAATATAATACACTTGAATAGTAACTGCTTAACACACACATATTTTACAAATAAACACCAAGAACTTCCCAGACTATTTTACAAACCTTACCAAACATTCATGATTTGGATCATTCCTATTGTATCCAACTATTCCAGAAATATTAAAAAAGAAAACACTCCCTAACCTTTTGTAATAAGTTCAAGTAGAACTTGATCCCTAAGTAAGAAAAATATACTATGAGAAAAGAAAGCCATACATCCATCTTTTTGTCCCCATAAATGTAAACTCTCTTTTAAATATACTAAGCCAAACCTAGCAATGCATTTATTTAAATATATTTGAGATCATATGATCTTTCAAAAAACCTATAACAAATATCACACATTACAAGAAAAATTTGAAGAAGTCCCTTACAATATGAAAATATGGAAATATAGGGCAAGAAAAAGATGCCCACTATCATTACTTAGAGTTCTCATCTAGTACAATAAGACCAAAATAAAATAAAGAACAAGAAAAAATCTATCAATATTATCAATAATATGATTATAAATATAAGAAATGCAAGAAAATCTGTAGAAAACTACAATAAATAAAGGAGTTCAGAGAGGTTGTGGAATAAATACAATTATTCAAAAAACGATAATTTGCCTTTACATTATCCAAAACCAAAAAATGTAATTTAAAAACATAATATTAACGACAACAAAAATATAGGATACTTAGGAATAAATCTAACAACAGTACAAGAATTTTAAAGAAAGAATTATGAAATTAGTGAAAGATATTAAATATGCTCTAACTACATGAAGAGACATACTGTGTCCAGGGGTAGGAAGAATCAATATTAAAAATCATGTCAATTCTCTCATAATGCACAGCACATTATGAGAGAATTGACACAACATTATGCAGAGCACATTTCTGGCTTTGTTCTTTTTGCTTGGGATTGCTTTGGCCATTTGGGGTCCGTTTTGCTTTCATATGAATTCAAGCATTATTTTTTCTAGACCTGTGGAAAATGACACAGATAGGGTGATAGGGATTGCGTTGAATCTATGGATTGCTTTGGGCAGTATGGACATTTTAACGATATTGATTCTTCCAATCCATGAACATGAAATATTTTTCTACTTGTTTGTGTAATCTTTGCTTTCTTTCACCAGTGTTTTGTAATTCTGATTGTAAGAGATCTTTTGTCTCCTTGGTTAGATATACCCCTAGAAATTTTATTTTTTTGTGTAACTATTGTAAATGGGATTGTGTTCTTGAGTTGATTCTCAGCTTGAACCTTGCTGATGTGTAGAAACACTTTTTGAACACTGATTTTGTATCCAGGCACTTTACTGAAGTTGCTCATCAGGTCTAGGAGTTTCTTGGTGCAATCTTCAAGGTTTTCTAGGTATAGAATCACATCATCTGCAAAGAGGGATAATTTAACTTCCTCTTTTACTATTTGAATACCTTTAATTTTTTTCTCTTGCCTGATTTCACTGGCTAGTACTATGTAAAATAGAAATGGTGAGAATAGACATCCTTGTCTTGTTCCAGTTCATAGAATGAGTGTTTCCAACTTCTGTTCATTCAGTATCATGTTGGCTGTATGTGTGTCACAGATGGCTCTTACTATTTTAAGGTATGTTCCTTCAATGCCTAGATGGTTGATGATTTTTATCATGAAGAGATGTTGGATTTTATCAAATGTTTTTTCTGTATCTATTGAGATGATCATGTGGTTCTTGTTTTTGATTCTGTTTATGTGATGGATTACATTTATTAATTTGCATGTGTTGAATCAACCTTGAATCCCAAGAATAAAGCCAACCTGATCATGGTGAATGATCTTTTTTATGTGCTGCTGGATGTGGTTTGCCAGTGTTGTATTGAGTATTTGTACATCTGTGTTTTTCAAGGATATCAACAGGTAGTTTTTTTTTCTTTGTTATGTCTTTGCCAGATTTTGGTATTAGGGGGATATGAGCTTTGTGAAATGGCTTAGAAAGGAGTCCCCCTTCTCAATTGTTTGGAATAGTTTCAGTAGGCTTGGTACAAGCTCCTCCTTGTATGTCGGTATAATTCAGCTGTGAATCTATCTGGTCTAATATTTTGTTGTTGTTAGCTAAGACTTTTACTGCTGATTTAATTTCATGGCTCGTTATTGGTCTCTTCAGGGTTTCCATCTCTTTCTGTTTCAATCTTGGGAGTTTGCGTGTCTTCAGGAACATATTCATTTCCTCTAGATTTTCTAGCTTACATGCATACAGATGTTTGTGATAGTCTCCGATAATCTTTTGTGGGCCTTTGAGATCTATTGTAACATTGCCTTTTTCATGTCTGATTGTACGTATTTGGATTTTATTTATTTCGATTGTTTTTTATTTAATTTTTTTATTCTAAAGATGTGGGGTACAATTCAGGGTTAGGTATACAAATGTTTAATATGCATGTGCCCTTGTTGATGAGGTGTGCCCCCCCCCCACCCACTCTGGCAGATTCCCACTACTGCCAATCTTTTTCTTATAGTATTACGGTAACTGATCAAGGTCTGCTTATAAGTGAGAACATGTGGTACTCAGTCCTTTGTTTCTGTATTATAGATTCTAAATCCATCCAGGTTGCTGTGAAGTTCATACTTTTGTTCTTCTTTATGGATGCATAATAGTCCATCGTGTATATGTACCACATTTAAAAAAAATCCAGTCCTCTTCCAATGTGGATTTTCTCTCTTGTTCTTCCCTTCTTCGTCTTCTTCTCCTCCTCATCTTCCTCCTCCTCCTCCTCCTTCTTCTCATCCTCCTCCTTCTCCTTCCTCTCTTTCTTCTCCTCCTCCTTCTTCTTCTTCCTCTTTTCTATTTGGTCAATCTGGCCAGGAGTCTGTCAATCTTATTTATCCTTTCAAAGTACCAGCTTTTTGATTTGTTGATTTTTTGGTCTCAATTTCATTTTGTTCTGTTCTGATTTTGATTATTTCTTTTCTTCTGTTGGCTCACATTACTGGACTTCAAACTTTACTACAAGGCTACAGTAACCAAAACAACATGGTACTAGTACAAAAATAGTCACATAGACCAAAGGAACAGAATAGAGAACCCAGAAATAAAGCCACTGGCCTACAACCAACTGATCACTGGCAAAGTTGATAAAGACAAACATTGGGGGATTGCGGTCAAGATGGCGGCAACACAGGCGGAACTGTGAGATTCTCCGAATGTGAGTTCCCCAAAAAGTCTCTTGCCCTCCTTCCCCTACCCCACTGCCCACAGCTAGACGCATTGGTCCGAGGCTCAGGGACCC
>CAUYQG010200669.1:0-12182 GCA_963574415.1 Tarsius wallacei | reverse complement strand
TATTTCTGGCTAAATATGCTAAATATTAGAGGGGGAGGTAATGATGTCAACAGCTCCCGAACATGTCCTAGCAGTCTCGGGGTCTTTGGCTTTCCTGATTTCTAAGGTTCAGCAAGCCTCCGTGGCCGGGTGTCAACAGAGAATGAGTGATGATTTTCCAGAAGAGGCATGGTCTTCGCAAACATGGAGTCATCAGGAACCGGTGATAGGGTTTGGGGTATCATGGGTATTACAGTAGGCCGAGCCACTCTGAGCAGTTTCTGGGACAGAGCAAAGGATGTTTGGGTGATGATGGTGAGATCAGACATGATTTTCATCTGGAGGGAAGACCCACACTGGTGCCAGTATGACAGTGAGGGTGGTTGATGGGATTAGGGAGACTTATGACAGAGCCACAATCAGGCCACAGAGGGGGTGCCTTCTGTCTAGAGAGATTCCAAGCTGCGGCACCAGAATCCCATGAGAACTGAGATGGGCTGAGTGTGCCAGGCTGGGGTGAGAAGCAGGGACATCCTACCTGGGTGGCGAGGCACAAGTTCCCATGCAGTCTGTGTTCACAGGTCTCCACCTGCCTCCGTTTACCTGTGGGAGTGTATTGCCTTAAAGAAGAGCCTGCAAGCTAAGTGGGGTCTGCAGCCTGCATGTGAGGGAGAGATCAAAGCAAGTGGTCCCAAGCTTGGGACCCATACTCAAGAGAGTTGGATGAAACATAAGACCCTTCTGAGAAAACAGTCCCCCCAAGAGATGGCCACCGTGCTGCTAAGACCGGGCAGCTTCCCCCATTGCAGCAAGGGGGTGCACCCAAAGTTTACCTGACACTGGAGAGAAATTAACTAATATGAAACCAGCTAATCCAGAAATGATCAGCTGCTCCACTCTCTCAGGAAGAAATGGTTTTGTGACAACCAAGGAATATTGTTGAGCAAGAATATTCAAGGTAGTTTTAGGTCACAGTGAACAGCAGAGTAGTAAGAGTCCCCAGAAATCCTGCTCTTTGGAAATAATCCAGTAAAAAGTTGCTAAGTGAATGGAGGGAGGAGGGAGGGAAGAAAGCAGGGAGGAGGGAGGGGAAGAGGGAGGATTCACCCTCTGGGCCTCATTGAGTGAGTGGCCGGCCCCTCTCCCTGTCATCCTGACCGCACTTTCAGCCTGACCCTGGCCAGGGAGTGTCCCTCTCATCTGGGCCTGGCCTCACGTGTCCCGGACGTAAGCTTTGCTACTCTTTGCCGGCTTACCTGTGTTCCCGCCATCCTGAGCTGATGTTTTGTTCCTGACCGAGTAACCTGACCAAGCTTCCAAAGGGCCCCCGTCACGTGGGTTGGTGTCCATACCACACCCACTGTCACACTGATGCATGTGGACATGACACAGGGTCATCGAGGTCAGAGACTTTTCCTAGCTCCACCCATCGTGTCCTCAATCATCTACCTCGACCACAGTTTTCAAATGATTTGATTATTCACGTGGCTGGATTTACAAGCCTGTATCTCCTTGTCAGGGTGGCTTCCCCACCCCCTCCTTATCTTCTCCCGACATGGAGTCTCATCACAGACTATAAAGGCTCTGAGAGGCTCTGTAAGGAAGAGTTTCTTCCTCTGCCTGAAACATTAGCAACTGGTATGGCACAGATGCAATACAGAGACCGGCTAGCTACTCGCCTGTCTCCTCCTGTCCTTGAGTTGACAGACCGCATGTCCCAGCCTCCCTGCTTTTGGGAGAGCAGTAAGCCATTTTCAGGCCTGTCTCAGACTCTTGAATGCATATTCCTTTCTGGTTTTTCTCATCTTTGAACTTGCTACCATGACTCTGGAGTTGGCAGAATAGAAGCAGGAAGGAATCTGGACCCCGGGTCCCCGCTTGGAGGAACTCCACACACATCAAGAACACCTATTTTAGACTTCATCCAAAAACCCTGCTATATTATGCCAGAGTGGTCACAGATTTTGTTTACCCCACAGACTATCCATTCTGTCTTCTGGTAATACTGTTCTTCCTTTTCTTTTTTGGAAACTCTCTCTTCCCAAAATCCTAATCAGTATGGAAAACTGTCAATCACAGTCCTACCCAGGCCACAGAGTAGAGACGCGCTACTGAGGCCTGGCCAATCAGAATGCCCGATCCCTCTGGCCAGTGTGTTTGGTTCACGTGACCTGATGATTGCCCTCTCCAAGCAACGACACGATGAATAGGATATACCGGTACCAATATCTTTTTTTTTTTAATCCAACTATTCTTATAAGATGAACATTCGGTTAAAATTGGTGAGTCATACGCCACTATATTTTAGATAGCGACACATTTTGTGAGATTGTCCTACAGAAAGTTTGGCACAAATTTACGCAATTCCAGCAGGACGTGAGTCTGCTTTGACACCCCAGCGGCACCTGGTGTTGTCTGTCTTTAAACGTTTGCCAGTCTGAGAAGTAGAGACAGCTGTGGAAATCTGTTCTCAATTCTGGGTCTCCTTCTGGGCTGGGTTCCCACACACGCCTGTCCCTAATGTTGCTTACCCCTGGCCTTGCTTCTAAATCTCTTTCCTGCTCCTGGATCCAGCCTTCTTGGTCTGCCCATAACCTGGTCTCACTCTACCAAACAGAAAAGTAGATTGCACCTGTTCCTTTTTTTCCTCAAGTTTCTTGCAGGTGCTGGAAACAGTTTTGGAATTTAGTGATTATTTGTGGAATGAGTGAATGGAAACCTGTGATCCACCCACTCAGTTCTGAGTTGTGCCATGCGGTTGGGTCGCTAACTTGGATAGACGAATGCCCAAGGACACCAGATTTCAAGGGTCCCAATACTTTAATGGTTCTATTGAACACTTAAGATCAGGGACATTATACTCTTCCTATGGGACGTCCTTTATTCACAAATTTTTACTGACATCTGCAATGTCTCTAGTGTGGACTCAAAGGACATGGTCCCTGTTCTCAAGTAATTTATTATCTGTGTTGAGAGGCAAAACTAACAAAAGAAAGATTTTGAGTTTAAGTGGTGGTTATAACATGCGACATTAATGAAATGCAATCCTTTGGGGAAAGTGGAGTGTAACTTGGGATGGAGACATTTGAGAATGTTTATTAAAGAGGTGATTGTTAAAGGAAACTTAATGAGGATTAGAGAGGTGTCACAGGCACCACCAATTACATTTTGGTGGCTCTGACATCATGGCTCCTCTAGCATGAAACAGTATTACAGGCCTCTCACCTCTTTTCCATATCTATTTGGCTGAGTTTTTCCCTTTCAGTTGTTGAATTTGGATACCCATAAGCCAAGAGGAAGTTCCTGAATCCTCAGTGCTTTGGGAAGAAGGGTCACAAATTTCTAAGAGCTCACCAGGAGATGAAGCAAACATTTCTGAGTTAGAAGAAAGGATTGCAGTGGCCATAATTGGTCATAGTTTTCCCAGGGTAATGGAAAGCTATTCAAAGCAATCTAATGTATTTTTTCTTCTCAGTGGTGCCAGTACCCCAAAGGGTCACAGTTGCTAGAATAGGGATTCTGGCACTCTTAGCCGTAAATTAGACCAAGACTTTTTATTGTTTGTTTTTTGTTTTGTTTTGAAAGCAAACCATGGTAATGGAAGGATTTAATTCAGTTTAAGGCTAGGAAAAAATTAGAAAATATTGAAAAATAAAGACAAATTTAAATAGACAAAAATTTAGAAGACATTGAAGATGTGACAAAAATAGACATAAATTCGAAAAACAATACAGAGGTTATGAGCGCTATACCATTGATAAGTCAGAACAACAGACATATGTTGAACTTCCTATCAACATAGATTATACATATTTTTTCAATGTATAGGATATTGGTATATATATACTAATTCTCAAATAAGGTCCCAAAAATTGAATCAAGAGGAAAAAAAATAGGTATTTTCTCACTACATGCAATGAAACTAAATAATTATAAGTAAAAGCAATAAAAGAAGACTTGGGCAAAATAATGATTTAATCCACAGCCTTGGAGGCAAATTTACAATCAATTATAACTCCATTCCTTACTGCTGTGTGACCTAGGTATAGATCAAGACTTTGAAAGGTGGATAGAAATGAGATACAGGGAAGGAAAAAGGAAGTACTTTCCAGGTGGTGTGACTGAAGTGGAAGAGTATTTCCACAGGACCTTATTGTTTTTTTATTTTATTTTATTTTATTTTTTGAGAAAGCAGGATTTATTGAGAGGACAGAGAAGATCCCACAGTGGGAGAGAACCCGAAGGGGTCGCCCCTCCATTGGACTTTATAAGGCCCCTTTTTAAACAATCCTTTGTAGAATTTCAAATAACTCTGAAGGTATTATTTATTATAATTACCATTGTCCCTGTTTTTAGAGGAAAACACCAAGGTTCTGAGAGGTTAGAAAGCTTGTTCAAGTTCTCTCAACTATTAAGAGGCAGAGTTGAGACTCAAATCCATGTCCTCTAACGAGGGATGCTGTCCAAAATATTTAGTGACCAATATGGCAGGTGCAATAAGGAGACTGATTAGCTGCTCACCGAACCCCCTTGTCTCCTTGAGCTGACAGTGAGACAACATGTCCCAGCCTCCCTGCTGTTGGAAGTGACGTCAGCCATCTTCAGGCCAGTCTCGGACTCCTCAATGCGTATCCCTTCCTGGCTTTTCTCATCTTCAACTTGCCACCGTGACTCGAGTTGGCAGAACATAAGGTGGAAAGAGCCTGGGCCCTGAGTCCCTGCTTAGAGGAACTCCACCCACACTCAGGAACACTCGTTTTAGACTTCATCTAAAAGCAAGTTGCTTTGATCCTTGAGTCACTGTACATTCTTACTGCAGCAGCTGGCCTTCCACGAACTAATTCAGACCCCACCCCATTAGAACTGAAGTCAGCTGTAGCACCTGAGCAGATGGTCCCCCGCAGCGCCTGCACCACACCTGGATACAGTAAGTCCCCTACATATGAACTTTCAAGTCGTGGACTTTCAAAGATGGAAACATGTGCTTGCATGCCCAGTCACAGAAGTTAGTTCAGGTGTCTGGTGTACACTGTCGCATGTGTACCTCCTCTACAAGTGAATGTGCTTTTGTGTATTTGACTATACGGTACTGTATACAGGACCGTAGTACAGTATCTTTATTTCAAGCCCAAGATGTCTGGAAATAAGCATACACGCAGTGGCAATGTCGCTGGTAATGCATAGCCGGTTGTGTTAGTTGGGTACCTAGGCTAACTTTGTTGGACTTACGAACAAATTGGACTTATGAATACGCTCTTGGAACAGAACTCATTTCTACTGTAGCTTCATTTCATTCAACATTTCATTTCCCATGTCACTTTGTTCTAGCGTTGTTGAGAAAAAAATCAGTTCCCAGCTGGGGCCACCCTCTACATGGAATTTACAGGTTCTTCCCATGTCTGCCTGGATTTCCTCTGGGTACACGGGTTTCCTCTCACATCCCAAAGCTGTGCACGTTCGGTGAGTGAGCGTGTCTAAATTATCCCAGTCTGAGTGAGTGTGGGTGTGTGTGCCCTGCGATGGGATGGTGTCCTGTCTAGAGATGGTACCTGCCTTGCGCCCTGAGCGGCTGGAACAGGCTCTGGCCACCCACGATTCTGAACTGGAATCCGATAAATAATTATCTTACCTGTTTTCACTCATCATTACTAAATGTGTATATAGCTCTCATTTATTTCAATGGCTAAATTAGAAGTGTTTTGTTCTTTATTTAGAAGCTTGATGATACTTTTGTGACCAGAAACAGGCCGTAGGAACTTTATTATTATTTATATCAACTAGCTGCTGGTAAAATCAGTTTTGCTGTACGTTGTTTGTTTGTTTTGAATCAGGGTCCTACTCTGTCACCCAGGCTGGAGAGCAGTGACACAATTACAGCTCACCGCAGCCCTGACCTGCCAGGCTCAGGTGATCCTTCCACCTCAGTCTTCCAAGTAGCTGGAACTACAGGTGCATGCCACCACGCCTGGCTAATTTGTTGATTTTAATTTTTTTTGTTTGTTTGAGTTGGAGTCTCAGTCTATCACCCAGGCTGGAGTGCAGTGGCACACTCACGGCCACCCCAGCATCGACCTGCTGGGCTCTGGTGATCCTTCCACCTCAGCCTTCCAAGTAGCCAGAACTACAGTTGCACACTACCACACTCGGCTAGTTTTTGACTTATTGTAGAGATGAGGTCTCGCCAAGTTGCCCGGGATGGTCTCAAACCCACCGGCTCAGTCAATCCACTCACCTCGGCCTCCCAGAGTACTGGGATTACAGGCTGAGCCACTGAGCCTGGCCTAATAGTTTATTTTTTGTAGAGACGAGATCTAACTATATTGCCCAGACTGGTCTCAAACTCCTGGACTCAAGCAGTTCCCTTGCCTCAGCCTCCCTAACTGCTAGGATTACAGGTGTGAGCCACTGTGCCCGGCTTGTAATACATTGTTTTTGCTTCAAGGCACAGTTTCCAAGAACCTATTGATGACATTAAGTGAGGACTCATGGTAATGGTGGGTCCTTTGAGAAGCTGCAGCTGCAGGCTGTTAGGGTTTAGAAGGAAAAGGATCAAAATGATTTTTTAAAAAATGTAGGTGGGGGGTGTTGGGATCAAGCAAACATGGGCCTGTCCACTAGTGGGGTGAAACTGTGGGAGCCCTGAATGGGTTTCATGAGCACACAGGGGTTGCTGTAGCAGACCCCTGAGTCAGGGTGTTGGGGGCAAACACGCGGGAGCCCATGTCTCATGATCTGCTCGCCCCAAGTGGGTCGGCTCCCCCACTTTCTCCCAAACACACACCCCAAGCGGATTCCGTCTCTGAGCTGTGGTAACTTGTTTTCTTGTGCGCTCTCACATCCACCCAGATTCCTTCATCTCTAAGTGGCATATTTAGTCCCAGGACATGTCCCGGTCTTTCCTAAGCTTTCCTGCCATCCCTATCAGCCAGATAACACCACAGGATCAAGTCCAGTTTTCCATTCCTGTGTGTGTCCTTGAGTTCTGGCTGCACGTGGCATGTACATGGAAAAATAATTAAAATGTGCTGAGAACCCATTCTTTGCCAGACTTTGTACAAAGCATTTTTTTGGTTATTATTATACATTTTTTAAATTTTAAAATTGTGGGGTACAGTTAAGGGTTAGGTATACAAATATTCATTGTGCAGGTACCCTACTGCAAAGCATTTAAAACAGCCCATTACAGCCAACAGACACATGAAAAAGTGCTCAGCCTCACTCATCATCAGAGAAATGCAAATCAAGGCCACATTGAGATACCACCTAACCCCTGTAAGAATGGCCATCATGAATAAAACAAACAACAACAGATGCTGGCGAGGATGTGGAGAAAAAGGAACGTTTCTACACTGCTGTTGGGAATGCAGACCAATACAACCTCTTTGGAAGACAATGTGACAATTTCTGAAAGAACTAGTAATTGACCTTCCATGTGATCCAGCAATTCCCCTATTGGGAATACACCTGTAGGAGCTCAAATTATTCTACGAAAAAGATACCTGCACACGTATGTTTGTCGCAGCTCTATTCACAATGGCAAAAACATGGAACCAACCGTGTTGCCCATCGAAGCTGGACTAGATTTAAAAAATGTGGTACATACACACAATGGAATGTTATGCAGCCATAAAGAAGGACAAACATATGGATTTCGCTGCAACCTGGATGGATTTAGAGTTGATCATACTCAGTGATCCATCACAGAAGCAAAGAACAGAGTCCCATATGCTCTCACTCATAAGCGGACCTTGAACAATTATAATACTTTAAGAAAGGGATTGGCAGTAGTGAGGAAACTGTTGGGGGAGGGGGGTGGGACTGGCAGTTGAGGGAAACTGCCAGGGGAGGGAGGGACACACCTCATCAACAAGGGTACCTGCATGATCAATGTTTATATACCTAACCCTGAATTGTACTCCACATCTTTATAACAAATAAATAAATTTAAAAAAAAAAAGAAAAAAATACCAAAAAAACCCAGCCCATTAGTTGCAATCTCCATGATTCCTGTAACATCCAGTCTCAACCCCTCCCCCCTCAACCAGCCATTCCAGAAGGGGAAGTGGGGGCGGGGAATGCTTGGCAGTCACATTTTATACCTCAGTCATGCAGTACAGTGGTATCATTTTCACAACCTAAGTCCTTCACTTTTCTTTTAGGCCTATTCAAAGATGTTTGGTCTTTCTGTGTCGTCTTTTTAGATGGGATTTATTCCTGTGATGTTTTAAAACGGATAAAACTGATAAAAAATATGATTTTGTATGTCGATCTGGTACTTGGCCTTCTTTCTAATCTCTCTCTTTTGATAATTATGCCGGGTGCAGTGGCTCACGCCTGTAATCCCAACACATTGGGAGGTTGATAGAATTACTTGAGCCCAGAGGTTTGAGACCAGTTTGGGCAACATTCTCTACAAAAGATAAAAAATAAAAAAATTGGCCAGGTGTGGTGAAGTGTACCTGTAGTCCAGCTTCTCAGGAGGCTGAGGCTGAAGGATAGCCCGAACCCAGGAGTTTGAGGCTGTGGTCAGCCACGGTTGTGCCACTGCACTCCAGCCTAGGTGACAGATCAAGACACCGACTCAAAGAATAAAAATTAAAAAAATAATAATTTTGAAGTTTATTTTCTTAGTAGATAGTCACATACCTGATAATGATTTTTAAGTTATATAAAAAATATAATTCACATACCATAGGAATCACCCTTTTAAGGGACATCATTCAATGGTCTTTAGTATATTCAGAGCTGTGCCACCATCACCACCATCAATCTTAGAACAATAAGTGGTAATTTTTAAATTTATATTATAAAACATTTTTCTTATTGAGTTAGTTAGGATTTGCCAGGAGAATGCTCTATAAAGTAGTCATGGTAACAATGGGCAATCTTGTCTTCCTGATTTTTCTGGGAATGTCTCATTTCTCACCACTGACTGGGATGTTTGCTAAAAGTTTGTGTTAGACCTTATCAAGGTAAGACAGTTTTCTTCTACCTCTAACTTGTTAAGAACTTTGTGTTCTACTTCAGAAATAGGCATGTATTTTATCAAATTCATTCGTGAAAGTGGTTATTGTGATGGGAATCTCTTTTCTCCAATTCTGTCTATTAACGTAGCAAATTATCCAAATAGATTGTCTACTTAAAGTCGTCTTTGCATTCTTTACGTAAAATCCTTTTATTATTATTATTATTTTTGAGTTGGAGTCTCATTCTGTGGCCCAGACTGGAGTGCAGTGGCACACTCCCGGCCACTGCAGCCTCGACCTGCTGAGCTCCGGCGATCCTTCCGCTCAGCCTTCCAAGTAGCTGGAACTACAGGCGCGCGCTACCACGCCCGGCTGATTTTTTTTGATTTATTGTAGAGATGAGGTCTTGCCAAGTTGCCCAGGCGAGTCTCCAACCCACGGGCTCAGGCAATCCACTCACCTCAGCCTCCCAAAGCGCGGGATTACAGGCTGAGCTACCGAGCCCAGCTGTAAAATCCTTTTAAAACACCACTGGACCCAATTTGCCAGCAGGGTTTTTGGGGTTTTGTTTTTTTGCTAGTAAGCTCTCAGTTTAATAACTTACAGTTTTTTCTTCTTTTTTCCTTAGTGTGCTGTGTGAGGCAAGATCATGCTTTTCTCAGATTGCTTGCAAGTAATAACCAAGTGAGGAGGGAGCAAGGGCTTAGCCATTTCCCCAACATTTTCCTTCCTGTAAGGGTCAACCTTTGCTCAGAAGCTTCTCGGTGGGCCAGCAGATACTTGCTCAGATCTGCGCCAGTCTGAGTTTCCCCCGCCCAGTCCTGTATCCACCCTTTCTTTTTTCCACAGGTGTGAACAAACTGTATCCCAGCTGACATATATGCTGTCCTTGCCAGCTTAGTATCTAACCTTGTAGGGTTTTCGATCATTTCCAAAAGTCTGGAAGAACTTATATATCATAGAAATGGGTAGGTCCCTGAAAATTTGATGTAATTCACCAGCAAAACCATCTGAGCCTGTTTGGACTTTTTTTTTCTTTAGGCAAAAAACCAACAGTTTTTATATCTTTGACAACAGTTCTTTTATCTCATGACCTATAGAGGTTTTCGATCTCTTCTGTTCACTCTGGTGATTTGTATTTTCCTAGAAAATTCTGTATTTCAATCGAGGTTTTTTGTTTTCTTATTAATGATTTCTTTTCAGTCATCTCTTGAAGTGTTTTTAAAATGTTAATAGTTGTGTTTTCTTTCTTATTTCAAATATTAGTTATCTTTTAAAATTTATTCACATATATTTATGTGATTGAATAGATTTGTAGATAGTAACAGTCTTTCCAAAGATCAAGTTTTTGTTTGTTTTGTTAACTCTATTTTGTGTGTGAGTATTCTCCTTCATCAAATTCTCATAATTTTTATATTCCATCCCTCTATTTTCTTGGGTTTTGTTGTTGTTGTTGCTATTTTTTCATTCTAGCCTCTTGATTTTAATGCTTTTTCATTAGTCCTAGCTCTTCTTGTTTCCAGTAAATTTTCCCTGAGTCCCACTTGGGTCGTATCCCAGAAGTCCCTGTAACATAGTCTCCTGTTACGGTTTTTTTCTAGTTTCTAATTTTCTCCTTAACACAAGAGTTACTTTAGAGGATGCTTTAAAACTTCCAGTGATTTTTCAAAGCTGGACTGGATTTTTAAAAATGTGGTACATATACACAATGGAATATTATGCAGCCCTAAAGAAGGACAAATATATGGACTTCGCAGCAACTTGGATGGATTTAGCGTCGATCATACTCCGTGATCTATCACAGAAACAAAGAACAGAGCACCATATATTTTCACTCATAAGCGGACCTTGAACAATTACTATGATACTATAAAAGAAAGCGATTGGCAGTAGTGGGAAACTCAGGGGAAAGGGGATGGGATTGGCAGTTGAGGGAAACTGCTAGGGAGGGAGGGGCATGTTTCATCAACAAGGGTACCTGCATAATCAACTTTTGTATACCTAACCCTGAATTGTACCCCATATCTTTATAATAAAAAGATTAAATTTAAAAAATAAAACTTCCAGTGTTTTTTTTTTTTTTTGCTACCTGTTATGTTTTGTTTTGCTTTTCAATTTCTAATTTTATTGCATAGTGGCCAAAACAATAAGGCTTGTATGATTTCTGCTTTTTTTTTTTTTTGAGTTAGAGTCTCACTCTGTCACTCAGACTGGAGTGCAATGGCAGCTCCCGGCCACCGCAGCCTCAACCTGCTGGGCTCTGGCGATCCTTCCACCTCAGCCTTCCGAGTAGCTGGAACTGCAGGCGCGGGCTACCACGCCCGGCTAATTTTTGATTTATTGTAGAGATGAGGTCTCACCAAGTTACCCAGGTGGGTCTCGAACCCACGGGCTCAGGCAATCCACTCACCTCAGAATTTCTGCTTTTTAAAATGTATTGGGATTTTCCTTGTGGTCAAACACATGATTAGGTTTGTAAAAGGACTCTGGATGTTTAAAAAAATGAGCACTATTAGTTGGGTAAAATATTCGTTAAAGAGATACATTTCAGAAAACTCTATTGTGAGGTGCACTGAAACATATGATTGCTGTATCTTTTTGGTGGACTAACTTTTATCAGTATGAAGTCTCCCTGTTTGCCTTGATGCTTTGTGTTTTTAATGTTGTTTCTAATGTTAATACTGCTACATCTGTTTCTATAGCAATTAATCTAATATTTGTTATTTATTGTGCAATATACAATAACGTACCCATTTTTATAGGAATCACTTAATATTTGATACTCATTTAGGTATTATAGATTTTTCTTTTTCTTTTTTTAAATCGGAGTCTCACTCTGTTGCCCAGGCTGGAGTGCAGTGCTATGCTCACGGCCACCGCAGCCTCGACCTGCTGGGATCCGGTGATCTTTCCACCTCAGCCTTCCAAGTAGCTGGAACTATAGACATGCACCACCGCACCCCGCTAATTTTTTATTTATTGTAGAGACAAGGTCTCACCATGTTGCCCAGACTAGTCTCGAACCTGTGGGCTCAGGCAATCCTCTCACCTCCGCTTCCCAAAGTGCTGGGATTACAGGCGTGAGCCGTTGCACCCGGCGGTATTATACATTTTTGTATATCTTCATTTTAAAATATCCTACATAATTTTGTTTTAGATATAACTTTGGGAAATAGAATATGGCTCAATTTCTTTTTCTTTTCTTTACCTAACCTGAAATTCTATGTCATATAACAG
>CAUYQG010200666.1:0-16862 GCA_963574415.1 Tarsius wallacei | reverse complement strand
TACCACGCCCGGCTGATTTTTTGATTTATTGTAGAGATGAGGTCTCGCTTGCCCAGGCGGGTCTCGAACCCGCGGGCTCAGGCAATCCACTCACCTCAGCCTCCCAAAGGTGCGGGATTACAGGCTGAGCCACCGAGCCCGGCCAGCATTTCATTTCATTCATTTCTTCTGTTATCAATTTCACTGATTTCTGCTCTTTACTATTTCCTTCCTTCTACTTGCTCTGGTTTTATTTTGTTCCTTTTTTTCATTTTTTAAAGTGGGAGCTTAGATTGTTCATTTGAAACTTTTCCTGTTTTCTAATGTATGTATTTTATCCTACAGATTTCCCTCTGATATTTAATTACAATCTCAGAAAAAGAATAAGACATGGCCATAAGTGTGGAAATAAATAGCAGAACTTTTAAAGATGACCGAATGGGAAGCAGAACAATTTACCAAGAAAAGAAAATTCTCCAAGGTAAAATACAGAAAACATTCAAACTTACTGAACAACAAAGGTAGTGCTACTAAAACAATCCTTCAAAACAAAATGACCTGGATTGAATTACCTCAAATAAAGGATCATAAAGTCAATCACATACAAGAAGGGAAGAACCCACAAGTGGAATAGAGCTCACTAAATTTGCATTACAGATAATGCAAGATGAGAAGTAGGTCATGTAAGGGGCACAGAAGAGTTACAGGAGAGTTTCAGAATCTCATTTTTCTAGTTAGCACTCTTAGATAAATTTCTTTACTACCCAGCCAATTTCACAGATTCCTAAATGCTGCCTTACAGAAGCTGAGGCCGGGCACATATGAAGGATAAATGTTGAAATGTAATGATTTCATTTTTGAGTTGTCCCACCCAGCAAAAATACTCCTCTCTAACAAAATATACAAAAGAATAAAATATCTTGTTCTTCTTACCCTCTGAGCCTTTGCGAGTTCTTCTTTTAATCGTTCATAGCCCTTTTCTCTAACTTCCAAAACAGATGGGCTTCGTAAACGAGACAGACTATCAGTACTCAACCCAAAAATATCATCACTGCTATCACAAGCCTCTGTTATAGTAGCACCCTGTAAAAACTCCCGCTCTGCATTACAGTTGTCCTTTCTTGTAGTTAGTTTAGTTAACCCAGAGGTGACTCCAGAGGTAGAACAAGGTGCTGAGTCTGTAACATGAAAGCTGTGAAGGAGAGAAAATATTTTTCAGAAAATTTCAGAGTATGCTCAAATAGAACTGGCATAAACACACAGCTCTAGAACTGCACTAGGTAATTTGGTAGCCTCTATGTTTAATTAATAGCATGCTCTCAGTCATATCAGCCACATTTCAAGTGCTCAATAGCCATATATGGTTAATAGCTGTCATTCATATTAGCACAGAAATAGAACATTTTCATCATCACAGAAAGTTCTACTGAAGAGTGCAGGGTCAACAAACCATAGCCTGCAGGCTAAACCAAGGCTGCCACCTGTTTTTATAAGGCCTATGAGCCAATAATAGATTTTACATTTTCAAATGGCTGAAAAGAACTCAAAAGAATACTTTGTAGCACATGAAAATTGTATGAAATTCAAAATTCTGTGCTCATATATAAAGTTTCACTGGAACACAGCCAAACTCCATTTACATACTGCCTAAGGCTGCTTCCACACTCTAAAAATTGTAACAAAGAATGTATACCTTGCAAAGCCTGAAATATTTACTATCTGGTCCTTCACATAAAGTTTGCCAACCCCTGCTTTAAAATATTAACACATAATGCTCAACACAGGCACACTTATATTATTCAAAGTTTCTAAAACAGTAAAACTTAAAACAAGGTAACCAAGCAAACTGCCCATGATCTCCTACCTGACGCTAGATATTTCCACACAATTTAAGCGTCTGGGGGATGAATAAACAGGCTGTGTAGGAAGTTCAGAAACATCTAATGCATTAGCCTGGATAGGTGCAGAGCATAAAGCTGAAGGATGTGGCCGATAGATGACACTTGGTGAGGTACTCTGCTCTTGAGTCCCTGGTTCATACACACGAAGAAGGTCCGGAGAAGTAGGTGAAGCAAGGTTTACTTCATGGAAGCCTTCCAAGGGGTCATTAGCCATAGCAAAAGCTTCATCATAAGATAACCTATGTGAAAATAAAAAGCAGATAATTATTCTTCAATAGTGACATTTAAAACTAAATTAAGATATATAAATTATTAAATGTGTTTAACAGTCCATTATAAAGCATAAGCTTACAGTAAGATTTTTTTAGACCACAATCACTTAATATTAAATGACCTCAGATTTTAACTACTACCAAAGGCATAAAATCTGATATAGAAGAAACTTGAAAGTGATACCTAATACTCTTAAAGTTAGTACAATAGTATGAGAAATGAAAAATTGCTTAATTTTTATTTTAAAATTATTAACGTTCATATTAAAATCATTTCATTAAAATCATTTCATTGAGTACACTATTTAAATGTGAAAATAATGTTACAAATATAATCTAACAGTAGTACAATCTTAGATTCAATAACAAATATTATTATTCTGTGAACTCTTAAAATAATTTTTTTATTTGACAGATAACATTGTATGTATTTATCAATGTTGTTTCAAGGCACATACACATTGTAAAATGGCTAACTCTAGCTAATTAACAAATGCCATTACCTCAAACAGTTATTTTTGTGATGAGAGCATGAAACATCCACTCTTTGCTTTTTTCAAGAGCACAATATACTGTCATTAACTATAGTCACCATGCTATACTCAAATCACTTGAATATATATTTAATTTCACTAGTATATGTGATCTTGGTTAGAATATGTGGAACGGCAGTAAAGAGACACACACACACATACACACAGAGTCTCTCTATCTCTCTCTCTCTCTCTCTCCCTCCCGCCCACCCTCTCTCATACACAGTCAGAATGAAATAGATCTAAGTTCAACTAACTGATTCTGCCACATACTAGCTATGTGACTTTGGATGAGTTAGTTTTTTGTTTTGAAATAGTTTTAAAAGTATTATTTTTATTTTTTGAGTTGGTGTCTTACTCTGTTGCCCAGGCTGGAGTGTAGTGGCAGGACCATGGCTCATGGCAGACTCAACCTCCTGGATTCAGGTGATCCTTCTGTCTCAGCCTCCCAAGCAGCTGGGACACCAGGCATGCCTGGATAATTTTTTATTTTTTGTAGAGATGAGGTCTCACTATGTTGCTCAGACTGGTAATTTTGAACTTACATTAGAACTGCAAAGCTCTTGTATAACTTTCAGCCAGATTATGAAATTGTTAACATTTTTCAGCCATTTAAGAATAAGTTACAGACATGATACCCACTAACACTTAATATCTCAGTGTACACAATACATACTTTGTGTGTGTGTGTGTATGTGTGTGTGTATTCTATAATAAGTACAAGGACATTTTCCTATCTAATCACAAAATCATCATCAAAATTTGGAAACTAACACTGTTCAAAATTACTATCTAATTAATAGACCCCATTCAAGTTTCACTGATTGTCCCAATAATGTTCTTTTATAGGTTCAGGACCCAATCCTGAATAATGTGTTTCATCTCTGCAAGGCTTAAATTTCTCCTTTGATAGGATAAGAATGTCTTGGCTGTTGTCACAAGAAGACAATCCACGTAAAGTACTTTGTACAGTAGTATGTATCTGGCACAAAGTATAACCTCAATAATATGTATGCTGCAGTTTCTGTGCAAGCAAAAAATATTTCATGTAACTTCTCAATCATATCACAGTTTACATGAAAACTAAAAAGTGTACCACTCCAGTTTTTCACTTGAGGCATCCAAAGCAAAAAAAAAAATCTTACAAATCCTTTATCAATTTCCCACTGTCTACAGAATGAAGTCCAAACTTATTAGCTTGAAAAGTAAGGTCTTCTAGGATCTGAACCCAATCTCTCATCCCAATTTTTTCCTTCCTACAATAGTACTTTGATAACTGTGAATACCTCCTCAGAACGTCAAAATTCCCAAACACAAACACCAACATGACATAAAATTTCTCCCATAAAATACAAAAATATGCATTCCTTTGTTAAACTAACTGAAAAGTTAACCCTCTCATATCCTTAATAGAAAGTGCTAAAAAAATAAGACAAGTAGAGAACAAAAACGTCGCAGTAAAGTTGGAACAAAGGGACGTTGACTCAATATTACATATTATCTTAATAAAATATAAGTTAACTATAAATTCGAACTAGTACATGTTATAGACCTTCCAGGATATATATACAACCAAAACTCTAACAATTAAATCTACAAATGACAAATTTTAAATCCAGTAAACTGTTTATTAACAGTAAATAAGTCTATAAGTTGAAACTAATCACTGTTTTTTCACACAAAATATTCACTATGCCAAATGAAAGATCAGATTAATAAGGATTTTTAAATGTGTCATACTCCATTATAGTTCATCATTTTTTATCCAAAAGAAAAATTTTCATTCTTTATTCATAATCCACAAACACACATCAAGAAAACAGTTATATTCAAAGTACAAAATTCATTTTCACTTGAATATAGTTCACTATCAATTCACTTTAACATAGAAAATCTTTGAATTAGGTTTTTATCAAACTTTGACATTTTATTAGTAAATGCTTATGATACTTTCTTTCTTCTATCCCATATATTTTTAATTTTCCTCTCTATACCATAAAGGTTCACAAGCATAAACTGTAAAAGCATTTGTATTGTCTGGAAATACAAAACGGTACAAATCCAATGGAAGAAATATTCATAATAACTGGTAAAATTATATATTTGTTAAATCATTCATTCATAACCCAGCATGACATTCTCAGGGCTTTATCCCAAAGATAAACTAGCAAAATAAATAAAAAAGCACACATGCATAGAACAAGCAGCATCACTTGCAAAAAGACTGATTTAATGAACTAGAGTACATCCTCATAATGAAGCACTACACAGTCATAAAAAGAAATGAGTATCTACACACTGCTATGAAGTAATCTTGAGAATATACTGATAAGTTCAAAAACAAGATAAATAACTATACACTGTAAGCTTCCTTTTAAGAAAAGAGAAAAAATACAAATTTATATGTATGTAACATGTATGTATTTATATGTATATATATTTATTTTTTAAAAACTATGATATATAACAAGATGAAGCAAGTAAGTTATGTTAATGCTATTTGGAACCAAGACTTTCAGCATATGCAAAAAGAAATACAAACACAAAATCAAAGAAGTTAAATCCTGTAGTCCTAAATTTAAATCCAAAATACCATTATAGGTTCATGCCTACAATCCCAGCATATCAGGAGGTAGAGACGGGAGGATCACTTGGGCCCAGGAGGCAGCTATGATCACACCACTGCACACTAGCCTGGGCAACAGAGTGAGACCCTCCCTCAAAAAAAAAAAAAAAAAAGGATAAACCAAAAACTAATAACATGGTTAGGAGGAGAGCGATAACAAATAAATTGAACAGGTATAAAAGGTGGACTTTTCTGAAGTAACTTGTTTTATAGACTTTAACTTGAGCTTAGAACAGTGTAAATAATAAAATTAAAGTTTAAAAAAATTCCTAAAAATAAAGCAAATAAACCTAACTGTATTGAGATGGTAGCTTAGCCATATAGAAATGAGCTACTTAAAATTATTTTAAAACATAGTAATATAAATATACTTCCCTCATAGAATGTAATCTAAAAACAAAAGGAAGTGAAAAAATTATAAACAATTTTCAGTGATAATAACAGTAGCAATGTTGGTATTGTTATTCTGAAATTATGCTATATAATAACATGAAGCAAATAAGTTATGTTAATGTTATTTGGAACCAAGATTTTCAGCATATGCAAAAAAACCCACAAATACAAAATCAACGAAGTTAATCCTGTAGTCCTAAACTTAAATCCAAAATACCATAAAAATGTTTCAATTTTAAAAAATTCTAACTGTATTCAATGAAAAGGTATAGTAGCACCAACCAATTCAGGAGCAATGAGTGTCCACGTGCCCATAGTAATATCATGTCCTACAAAAAAGAACATGGGCTCCTTGGAAAAATGTATGATCCCAGGCCCAGGAGAGAAGCATACTAAAAGACCCTGGAACACCTTGTTACACCAGGAAGCAAGTAAGCTATTAAAACTACTACAGTGATATCAAAAGGACTCCCACTAACCAAAGATGGGACAGCCTGATCATCAAAAAGGATAGTATCTGCAAAGAACTGAAACAAATATTTTCAAATCCATGAGTTCATAATTGTACTAAAAATAAAACAAACAAATACTCTAAATGGTCCCTATAAATTACTATAAAACCAATTCAAAAAAAAAAGTTCTTGTAAAAAGAATTCCACTTCCAGCCTAGGCAACATAAGCAAGACCTCATCTCTACAAAAAAATTTTGAAATGGTGGTGTGTGCCTGTAGTCCCACCTATTCCGGAGGCTGAAGCAGAAGGATCACCTGAGCCCAGGAGGTTGAGGCTGTGGTGAACTGTGATTATGCCACTGCACTCTAGCTTGGGTGAAAGAGTGAGACCCAAACCAAAAAAAAAAACAAAACTATAATAATTTTTTAAAAAAGAATTTCACTTAATATCACTTGGCAGTCCTACTGAAATAATAGTCCAAGGCAAAAATAATCAATAGCTATCAAAATCAGAAGATAAAAAGCTATTTGAGGAACTTTATAGTTAATGAATCAGAATGACAGTACCTGAACTCACCAATCACATCTTATCACACAAAAAAAGAGGCAATCAGACATTATGTGTGTTACATGCTAAGTAAGAAACGAACACCATCATCATTTATGAAGCATTCTTGCCCATCTAAGAAAAAAAAAAGGACCCCAAAGCAAACAATCCTCTTGATTTATCAGTTTACAGTAAATACAGAGGAGGCAGGGGACATATAAAATAACACGGCAAGGACAGAAACAGCCAAATCTAGAATTTGGGAAACGCTTGTAAACATACCACCTGTTTTTTTGTTTTGTTTTGTTTTTTAATTAATAAACTGTAAAAAAAATGAGGAAGAAGGAATTTATAGATATAAAAAGAGGCATAATTAAACAAAGGATATAACAAAGTATGTGGGTTTTGTTTGGATTCTTATTTGAATAAACAAATGATGTTATTAAGAAATACACCTAACTTTAGAAATAATAATGGTATTGGTTAAGTCCTTATCTTTTTCAAGATACACACTGAAGTATTTATAGATGAAGTAAGAAGATTACTTGGATTTGCTTCAAAATAATCCAAGAGGAAGAAATGGGATGATGAGTCAAACAACTACCAACCCTAATTACACAGGAAGGTGGCTTCTCCTATAACAACAGTTAAGATTTATTGAGAACTTCCTAATTATTTGGTATAGTTCCAGTACATTTATGGTTGAGGAAACTGTTACTTAGAGAAGTCAGATTAAAACCTATGTCTGTCAGACTCCACAGTATATCATCCACCAGGACGTACTACAACTAGAACTGTTTTGCCATTCCATTGCTACACCATTCTCCTGAAAATGTTTCTCTTTGTTTTGAATTAAAATCCCTCATCCTTGCAACATCAATCCTACTTTTCATATATATAAACACAACATATCGGTCATTCTTTCTCTTTTTTTTTTGAGTTGGAATCTCACTCTGTCGCCCAGGCTGAAATGCAGTGGCATGCTCACGGCCACCGCAGCCTTGACCTGCTGGGCTCAGGCAGTTCTTCCATCTCAGCCTTCCAAGTAGCTGGAACTATAGGTGTACCACACCCAGCTAATTTTTTGATTTATTATAGAGACGAGGTCTCACCAAGTTGCCCAGGCTGGTCTCAAACCCCTGGACTCAGGCAATCCTCTCGTTTCAGCCTCCCAAAGTGCTGGAAGTACAGGCTTGAGCCACCGTACCCAGCCTAGTCATTCTTTCAACAAGTACTTACTAAGGGCCTACTATGTGCCAGGTTCTGGGGACAGAAGACGAAATCTACTCCGGCCTAAGCAGTCTCAATATTGTACACTGATGAATAGAGGCAATGATACAGTGTGATAAATGCAATTGATACTCAAAGACCACACAGGAAGGAAAAATATATCACAGGTAAAGGACTCTCAGAAAAAAATAAAGCCCCCAAAAAGACCCAAACAAGTAGGAAATAATAAGAAAGACAATGCCATTATATGGGCTTTCCAGACTTGTCTAAAGTGTGAAAGCAAAACATGGAAAATACAAGCATTCCATAAGCTGGAGCACAAGTTATGAATATGAAAGACATGCCCCAAAGAGAGGCAGGTTTGAATCCTGCTTCTGTCAAATTATTGGGAAAATCTGTGCCCAGGTTCTCTCATCTGGAAACTGGTGCCTTAGTTTTCTATCTTACAGAAAGAAAATTAAAGAGAACAGCAGTTAGGATAGGGCCTCTGAGCAGTGCCTCTAATCTACAATGTTTCCATTGTGGGGGATACATTTAAACATTGTTTAAATTCAAGTCACTTTTGAAAAAAGAGATTATTTTGAAAGTAAATTTAGTCTCTTTTCAAGTGTTTGAAATTTCCATAAAATGTAATTTAGCTGGTAATGAGCTGCCAATCTCACTGGTCTGAAACTCTTTTGCTCTTTAAAATATATGAAAGCTTTAAGATTTATTTCATGTCCAAGGTCTTTACATGAGTAAAATAAGCTGCTATTTATAAACAGTGGTACTCTTTGCATTAAGCAAGGAGTGACTCAAAAAGAACTAATTTCAATTGCTGATTATCCCAGTTTATAAGCTAAACTTGCCAAGGATCACCACCAATATGTCAAAAAGATGACCACATTAAATCCTTATGTATGAATTACCAACACAACTTGGCTAACCTTATTACTCAGTTCCAAGTAATAAAGCTGACTTCCAATCACAAGAAAAAGTTGATCAAAACAATTTGCTGTTGATCCCTTATATGCATCTCACATCATTTTTTTTAATTTCTGGAAGTTAGTACGATCACAGCAAAAACAACCAACAACCTTCCCTGAGAGTTAACTATGTGTCAGATAGTGATGCTGAGAATTTCAAATGTATTAATTTAATGAGTGCCTAGAAACATCCTAATAGCTTATAAAATTTATTTTTTTCTAATTAAAATGAGTTTTCTAATTGAAAACAAAAAGCATCCTTAGGGCAACTCAAGAGATTAGTATGAATTACTGGTAAAATATTTTCAATGAAACATCTAAACAATATGAATAAAATGGATATGCATAATTTCAATGAAGTTTAGGGACTCAATTTATATTAGTAATCCAAAAGAATAAAATCCTTTTTCTCACAAAAAAAAAAAACCACATCTCCCTTATCTGATTTACCTTGACAAACAGGAAACACAGGATTTACTTTTAGCAAAAAGAAAAAGTTAAAGCTGTAATTTCTAACTTTTTTCATAACAATTTACCATACGTGAAAATTAAATAATTTGAATTCTCTATTTACTAAAATTCCTCAAAGTACTTACACTTTGGAAAGTAAATCATTTGCAACACAGGAAGTAATATGGCATCACCACAGAGTAGAAACAACAGTACCTAAGAAAGCAAGCTGCGGTTCTTAACCGACCTCTGTTATACTTATGGACTCGGGCAAGTCATTTAACTTCTCTGAACCTAAATGCCTTCATCTATTTCATGACAGAATTGCATCCAATAATCCTGATTGATAAAGGAGTGTACCTGTCTACTCAAAGGAAGGCCAATGGGTCAACTTAACCAATATTTGCTACCTCCTCAAAAAACTTACAGTCTGGAACCAGACCAGTTACTAATAATGTGACCCTAAAAATCTAAGTCTCAACTTCTCATCTAAAAAAATGGAAATAATAACTGTACCTATTTCATAAGGTTGTCATGAGAATTAAAGGGCTTAGCGCCATACCTGGAACTTACCAATTAAAATTCGTTATTATTATAATAATCCCTATGGCATTTTCTAAAACTTGCCAGATTTTTTTTATCATACTGTGTCAGCACAAATACCAAAAATAAGAACAAAAAACAAGGGTTGTTTTGTTTGGTTTAAATACAGTATTAAAAATTAACATTGTTCTGAATGCTTTTCCTCTACAAAGCAAACATTCATATATTATACTGTAATATAATTTTTTTACTTTCACTATCACAGTAATAGAAATTAAATATTATAAGGCAGGTCAAAAGAAAAAGGTTTAAAGATTATGTAAGTATTATTTTCTTCTTTCAATTTATTCACAAACTATTGGGAGATGGGAGGCAGGGAGGGAGGTCCAGATGTTTTTAATTCCCAAGTGGTTTCTTAATTTAGCATGATTTACGGAGGAAACAGTTCCTGAGATTAAAAATGAGATTGCTACTTCAATAGCATAAAATGAACTGAAGTATTACAAATTGTCAATTAGTTCACTTATTTTAAAACCTTCAACATTTACTATATATAATACATTTATTTTATACACATGCATTATAAATTATATTTATTCTTGTTGGAATGGAAGGATGATTGCCAGCTTCAGCTCCTCAGGGCAATCCTGGTACTAAGTTCTATCCTGGTATAAGTACAATTGGACTGAAGAGATAGTTTACAGCTTAAGACTGCACAATTACCCCAAGAGTTATAGGAAGGGAAAGAAGGAGAAGATAATGTGTCCAGGGGAAGTAAAATATGTCAGATTTTAAATGCTGAAAACAAATCCAATAGATGGGCAAGACAGGAAAATAGGATAAGACAATCCGGAAATAAGGGTCTGACACTAAAGAAACTAACAACAACAAAAAATAGTAACAGAAAATCAGGCTGGAAAGACAGTTATGTGACAGACCATCAAAAGCATCCTTTAACATGGAAAATGTTGCTTGAAGTTTACCCTTAAGAGACAGTGAAATCTACATTTTAGAAAGTGTAGATATACTATAATGTACTCATTAAATAAGTGGCTCCCAAAGCAATGAGAGAATAGAGGCAATTAGATTAAAAGGTTACTGCAAAAGGCTACACAAGAAATTATGAAGGTCTGATCTAATGTCAAGGTCATGCTCGGGGAATGGAGGGGACAGAGGCATACATGCACAAAAAACATCCAGAACAACAACTTCACTTATATTTATACACACAAAAACTTATTCTAGTTAATCCTCACAGCATCCATTAAAAATGGTTCTTAACCCTATTTTACAGATATAGAAAATGAGGCTCAGAGCAATTAAGTCTGTCAAGGTCAAACCACCAAAAAATAAGAGAGCTAGGATTTAAACCTGACTCTAACACATCTGAGATATAGGAGGTAAAACTGATGAAGAGCTGGGAAGAATAAAGGTCAAATCAAGACAAAGGATCTCTAAGAAGTATACAATCCAAACAGAATACTACTGTTTATAGTCTCTGAAACTTTGTCTTACTTCCAGAAAAAGAAAACTGAAATGTCTCTAAAAAACTGCTACTGAAATAAGCATCTGCAATTGCTTTGTGTCCTTTCTATTCTTTCTCTCTAAAGTCTTTTGGCTATCATCATTTCCTCCTCCATTCTGCTACTATGCTGCGATTTAAAATACTTGTTCAGTTCTTTATAAGACTCAGAAGGGAAAAAAAATGAATCAAAACAGAAGCTTAATTTCACTAAAGTAGCCCTTTTCCTGTGTTTTTAAAAGTGTAGACACTTGAAACCAAAGAACGTGTGTTAAATTTTTAAAGTTTGAAACAGTACTGTAGTTAAATGTCCTTACCTTTTAGAAAGACATGCTGAAATATCTGCAGTTGAAATTGCACAAGGCCTGCAATTTGCTTCAATAATACAAAGGAGAAAGTGAGGACAGATCATTGTTGATCGTGACTGGATGACATGGGTAAAACACATTCGGGTTCATTACACCTATTGTGTCTACTCATTTCATCTGAAATTCTCCATAATTAGAATGTCAAAAAAAAAAAAACCCTCAAGATTTATTCAAAGACTATACAAGTAAATAAAGGAAAATATGAGATCATTTTTTCATTACCTTTCATTATAATTTTAAAGTTGGCTTCCCAAACTAACATTTTAGTTATAATTTTTTTAAAAATCACATTCTGTGTTTACATGTGTGAATGTAACTAATAACCCAAGGGAAAAATTAGTCAAATGATCAATCAAGTTACAAAATCCTCCCATTATTAAAATACACCACAGTTGGGCTCGGTGGCTCAGTCTGTAATCCCACGCCTTGGGAGGCTGAGGTGAGTGGATTGCCTGAGCCCGCGGGTTCGAGACCCGCCTGGGCAACTTGGTGAGACCTCATCTCTACAATAAATCAAAAAATTAGCCAGGTGTGGTAGCGTGTGCCTGTAGTTCCAGCTACTTGGAAAGCTGAGGCAGAAGGATCGCCGGAGCCCAGCAGGTCGAGGCTGCAGTGGCCAGGAGCAGCCACTGCACTCCAGTCTGGGCGACGGAGTGAGACTCCAACTCAAAAAATAAAATAAAATAAAATAAAATAAAAATAAAATACACCACATATGAATTTCCACTAATTCCACAGCACTTGAATATACAATCTGAGTGTATTTAAAGACGTCAGTTACTGCAGATTCTTATATTGAGGGTTTCCAGAAAATGCTCTGATCTTATGGATTACTAATATTATATTGTATTTAACTGCAAATCTTTGGAATAGAAATTTTTTTTAAGTTTTCTAAAATTTTTTCTTAATAGTGGAAGCTTCCTTACTTTGTATATAAGCTCTTAAGAATATTATGTCTAAACATTCAACAGGTACTGAAGTATTCACTGATTGAATAAACATGAGTATTTAGAGAAGAAATGAATAGCAGAGGTGGAGAGTGGAGACAGCTATTCCAGGCTACCTTTGTTGAAAAAGATAAAGATAAAACAGTAAGTACCTTGAGAAAGTATCAAAACAGGAGAAAATGCATTTTTAAAGTCTGAGGAAACCTGAGCATTTTAACAGACTAGCCTTGGAAAACCTTCCTTCTAGTTCAGATTCTGTCACAGACAACCTGTGTGAACCTGGGCAATCTCTCAATCTCTCTAAGTCTCAGTCTCAACATCTATAATGCTAGTGATATTATCTCCCCTGCCTACACTTGAAAAAAGCAAGTGGCTTACTGATATAGTTTGGATATTTGTCCCCTCCAAATCTGAGGTTGAAATGAGATCCCCAGTGTTGAAGGTGGGGCCTAGCAGAAGAGTTTGCAGTGATTCGGTGCACCCCACATGAATGGCTTGGTGTCATTCTCATGGAAATGAGTGGATTCACCTGAGAGTTGGTTGTTTAAAAGAGGCTGGTACCTCCTTCTCACTCCAGCTTTGCAATTTGACATGCTGTCTCCCCTTGCCTTCCACAAGTAAAAGCTTCCTGAAGCCTCACCAGAAGAACCAGGTGCCAGTGCCATACAGAACTATGAGCAAAATAAACCTTTTCTTTATAAATTACTCAGGCTCAGGTATTCCTTTATAGTAACACAAAACAGACTAATATACTTATCAATGTAAAATTATACATCGTAGAGCACAATACAAATGTGTGCTTTTATAAAAATCTAAGAAATAATTTTTTTTAAGTGCTGGGGAACTTCTCATTAAAGTATAAGCCTTGAATTATATAATTTTAAACTTATGTTTATATGCATATATCATGTTCAGAGGCATTTCTTATACATTCATGTAATAAATCTCTGCATGTGTATAAAAAATAAAAACGTGCTGGGGGAAATTGGCAAAAGCAAACTGAAGAGTTTGTCTTACAAATCGGAAGGGATCCTTATTTATCTGAGACAAAAGGGAAGAAAGGGAGAAAGGAGTCTTTCTGAGGTATATAGTTCAAATATGATTCTATTCTCAACAATCAATCAATTTGCATTAATTAATGCTAACGTTCTTATTGTTTTTCAAACTTATTTTGGTTGTTCTTTTATACTTTATCCTTATCTGTCAACAAAGTGCCCCAAAACAAACATTCAATACTATTATTCTTATCTGAACACATCAAATTACAAATCACTTATTTAACTGGTCTAAGCTATCCTCTGTATGCTCCTTTACGCTTCTAGGGCACTCTTACATTCTGGAATAGGGTTTCTTTATACTAAATTGTCAATTCATATGCTTTTATGTGTACGTATCCACAGACATCAGTGGAATTTCATCAACTTCCACTATGTTTATATTTACAAACCTGTTAACTAGAAGCAACAAATCTCTCATGAACCTGAACTATTTCAATAATTAATTTCCGCCTAAGTAATTCTGGCTTATGGCTATAGCTATCAAATTTTGTGTTGACTATATTCTAAGATAAATCAAGATTATTTTTTCCATTTTTCTCTAACTATAACTATATACAAGCTGATGAAACGACTTCATTTAGTTTTAAGTTACAAAAAAAGCAGAGGCCAGACATAGTGGTTCATGCCTGTAATCCCAGCACTTTGGGAGGCTGAGGCAGAGGGACTGCTTGAGCCCAGGAGTTCAAGACCAGCCTGGGCAACATGACAAGACATCATCACTCCAATAAATAAAATAAAATAAAAATCAGCCAGGAATGGTGGTGCTCACCTGTAGTCTCAGCTACTTGGAACGCTAAGGTGAAAGGATTGCCTGAGCCCTGCAGGTTGAGGCTGCAGTGGCCACTATTGTGCCACTGCACTCCAGCCAGAGCAACAGATGAGACTCTGACTCAAAAAAAAAGGGAGGGGGGCGAAAAACAGAAATAGCAAGTTAACACTACACTACCTATTGTATAAGTATTCCCCTCTTCCTTTCTTACACTCTTCAATTCTCAATCAGAACATTCATTCCAACTTCTACTACTAGATCAATTTCAACACATCCTAATATTCTTCAACTGGCCATTCCCCACCAAACACAGCACAGTACCCACCAGGCCCAATGCTATAAAATAGGGTAAGCCCTGCCCTCAAAGGACTTGTAGACTAGAGGAAGAGACCACCTTATCAATAAACATATTTCTAGTGCCCTAGAAATCATTACAAATATAATGAAACTATCAAAACTAGTAAATACCAAAATTGAGGCATGTACTCAGTGCTACAGAAGCATAAAAGAAAAAAAAGTACTGACTGGTAACAACTAAGGATAACAGTACAGAAAAAGAAAAATGATCTAGAAATTTTCAAAAGCTCAGATATTTTGTTTTTAGGATATCAAGTATATAGTAACTAATTTACCACCCTTTGTTGAACTGCATCTTAACCACAAATACACTGGACAAAAGTTTAGTTTGAAAAAGTATACGCTTGGCAAGGCTCAATGTTTCAAGCCTGTAATCCTAGCACTTTGGGAGGTCAAGGCAAGAGAATCTCTTAAGGCCAAGAGCTCAAGACCAGCCCAGGAAACATATTATAGTAAGACATTAACTCCACAAAAAAGAAAAAAAGAGAAAAAGAAAGGAAGAAGGAAAAGAGTACTTCCTCAGGATATCTTCAAAGCTCTCCCTCATTACCTCAAGACACATATCTTTATCGCTACTCATCCTTCCTTTCCCTATGCAACTATTCTAGAACATTGTCTTTTTGGCACTCATCTATATAGAATATATATATTCTTCTAAATTTCAAAGAACTCATAAAAGAAATGGGAATGATTATATGGTCCTACTTTCCACACTCCTTATGAAAACCTTCCTTTAACCTTCACTGTGACTTGCAGAGCAGATGCTCAATGAATATTTGATTTTTTAAAAAAAACTTCTGGTGACACAATAAGAATTACATATTACACTAATATTAAGTATCTCATAAAAACTAAATCAAAAACACTTCTTCAGAATTACAACCGCACATGAACAAGTAGAAGTATAGTAATTAAGAACAAACAATTACTCAGCATTACCACTTACTTACACATGAAGAAGTGTCATGGTTAAAAGAATAGACATGGGAAACAAACTGTCTGACTTCTAATCTAAACCCATACTTAACTATGTTACCTGGACTGGGCTCCAGAGCCTTGCCACCGGGTCCTGAGACCCAGAGACTGTGGTAACTGCTGAAGAGGGAGTTATCGACCCCATTAGTGACAGGAAGTAGACAAACTGAGCAGACTAACGCCTGGGCAGAAAAGTGCTCCAGGGTAGCCTCTGCGAAACATCAGAACTGTATCTTGAGACCGGTGCTACCTCTGTGTTGCGTTGGAGCTGCTCTTTGCGACTTCAGAGACCATTACCACCAGTTCACAAGCCCTGGTGGGTAATGGCAGACGCGGAATGCCAGACGATCCTCCTCCATCTTGAGCCAGCTGCTGGGCGATAGACACAGACAGCAGAACGGCCCAAGGAGGAGGCTGGTGAGTGTCTGACTCCCTCCCACCCTAGCAACAGGTGAAAGAGGTCGGTAGGGCAGAGCAGAGACAGGAGGCCCCATTCCCCTGCCGTGACCTGCATGCCCTGGGAGCTGTGACAAAGCTGGGAGAAAGAAGGGGTGAATCCTGAAAAATGCTGTGTCAAGTTATTTCAGCCCTCTTCCCTCACAAAGGCATGCAGGTAGCAGGGGTGAGGATTCTAACATCTTAAGTTCCAACAGCGAATAGGGAACCTGCAGTAACAGCCCTGCAGTCGCAGAACCCATCACAAGGGGGAGTGCCCCTTTCAAAGCTGAGAATTCTTTATCAACTTTTTTTGTTTTGTTGTTGTTGTTCTTGCTTTTGGTGGAGGGTACTGGTTTGTTTGATTATCTCATTTGGTTGCTTTGTTTGTTGGTTGGTGTTCTCTTTTCTTTCCCTCTTCTCTTTGTTCTTTCTGCTTTTTTTCTTTTCTTTTCTTTTTTTTTTTTTTTTGAGTTGAAGTCTCACTCAGTCCCCCAGACTAGAGTGCAGTGGCCGCTCCCGGCCACCACAGCCTCGACC
>CAUYQG010200663.1:0-12095 GCA_963574415.1 Tarsius wallacei | reverse complement strand
GCTCAGAATTCTTTTTTATTGGTGTTGCTTTCTTTGCTTTCAGAAGTGCAGAGAAGATGCTTTTGTAACGCAACATGTCATTATCTACTGGCTCACTTTTATTAGCATGGGATATCAACCATGCCTATCAAGACTCCACCTTACCCTGAATTCTTCTGTTTCTTTGACTCCAGAACCAGGCATGTGTATAATTTCATGACAAAGGATGCAGCCTCCCCTGTAGAAAACTCATATCACTAACAGTAGAGGGAGAGATAACTGACACATGTTCTGGTCTGTTCTCCTGAGTTCCAGCTCTTATCAGACATCTTTCTAACTGCCTGACCTATGGGCTTAAAGCTCCATGTCAAATATAAAGACAAAAACTTTGAGAAACAACTGTGTAAGATCAAGTCACGTAGCAGATTCCTATATATATTTTAGTGGTTCTTCTTTGATTAAAGGCTGATTGATAACACATCCACCAGTTCGATATGTCATTCAAGTTTACCACATTAAACGTGTAACTGTTTCATTACTACCAAATACCTCATGCTGTTAGCAATTAATTTCTAGTCCAAAAATCTCATTGTAGAATCTGTTTCATCATGCAATTCATGGCATATACTATCTGATGGAAGCTTTTTTTTTTTTTTAATTGAAGAGTGTTTTTAGGAAGATCACTACAAAGGAATGAAGGGATCAGGATTAGGCAGGAGAATAAAAGGTTAAATGAGTGAGATTGGAACAGAAGCCTCAGTTTATTCTACAGGGAGATTTGGAGTTGGGATGGATCTTCAGAGTGTCAAGAATAGTTAAGCATCTGAGATTTTTACCAGATTTTACAAGCTAGAAACTTACTCGTCCACAGATATATTGATGCTGGCAGAGACATGAGACTTCTAGGTCAGAGAACAAACATTTTGCTATTCACAGTGACCATCACAAGCATCAGAATATTTGTGTCAGTGTTACAAAGTTCTATGGGGCAATGCATTGGGAAAAGATGGATTAATGCACATTCAGTAAGTTCTGTTATAGATGAGGATCTCTGAACTTAAGGAACTCAAGTCTTATATACTGGCAATAAACATGTTTGTACATTGCAACAGAAGGAAAATCTATCTTTCTAGACTTTAAGCAAACCTTTCCTATTTCATTCACAGAGTGTTGCCCTGTCTCTATTTTCCATGTTAATTCAATGTGTGCATCTCCTTAGACAATTAATGTTTCTGCTTGCAAGATGTGCAGAAATGAGAGAGACAGCAATGAAGAATTGCCTCACAACACAGTTATCATAGATGTTGGCAAGAGGGGCCTTTGAACCCCTTTAACAGCTTGTCATTAGCTGATTGCAATATCCCCAAAGAGGTTTTGCTGTGTTTGGCAGCCAATAGTTCTCTTAGCTAGGTCTGGGGGTTAGGAGATATCTGTATTGTCCTACAGTGTGGACTACATTATGAGAACATACCATCTACAAACCATTGTCATCTTCCCTTATCCTGTCAGTTCATTAACCAAGGTCCACACTGATATGTGTCATCTGATTATTTTTAAAATTTAATATCTTACTTTCACCCCCCCCCACCCAAATTTTCACTGTGTCTTACAGTTTAAATCCACACCACTTAATTGGTAGGTATTTACTTATTCCTTCTTACTCTGTCTTTTTATTATGATAGTATGCAAGTTGCTAGAATAAACATTCTTTTCCTTTCTGCATCAAATAAACAGATGGCTGTTTCAATACTGTGAAATATGAGCATAATTAAATGAATTCAGAGACAATCATGCATATACTTTCATTTTCCAGCAAAAGATAACTTTATCTATGCTTACAAACATATTTGATTTCCAAATGATGTTGTTATCAACTTATTTTCATTTGTCAAATCGCTTAATCTAAACAAGACAACAGAATTTACTGTTGTAGGAATATCTCACTCTAGTTGAGAGCAAAAATCGGTGAAAACTCAAAATAGTTTTTTCCTAAAAACTTGGGGAAAATTCAATTTCTTATGACTCCCATCAGCATCATGAAACAGAGTTTCACATTTACAATTTCTTGTTACCAACCTTAGATGAACATTTGCATCATCATAGAGATTTTTAAGAAAATAGATTCTCAAATCCATATCAATTTAATGTAAAATATAATCCACCTATCAAAACAGAATCTCTTCTGATCAGGCCTAGGGATATGTGTTGTTTTAAAAGGATTTTAGGTAATTCGGATTGTCAGCCAAGTCTTGGAAAAATCAGTCTACATTAATCCAACAGTTATGTTGCATAAACTACCATAACATTTAGGAAAATGTGAAGCCCCTGTCAGGAAAGATTTTATAACATTCAACTTGAAAAGCATATCTACAAAGAATTTCTTTTTGTTATTAGTTTGAAAACAGTTAACCTCCATAAAACTCCAGGCCAAACTTTAACTAGAGAAGTAGCACCAGGGTCCTATGGAAGACACAATCTAACTTTTCTCAGTAGAAGTGAATAGATAAACCAAAAAATAAAAATAAAAAAGAAGGAAGTCTTAATTTTCATAAAATTGACAAATTTGGATAACCGTGAAGTGAAAATATTTAAAATATTAACAATGTTTCCATTCATTAATTAGAGAAGGACTGCCGATAATATATGTAGTATTCAAAATTAATGCATGTTGCTTTACTCTTGAGTATTTCTCTTATGATTCTAGTCATGAAATATTACTTACATTACTATTATTTGAACTACAGTTAGGTACAAAAACTATAGTAATCTAAGGCATGTTTACTACTTCTCTACTGTGTTCCAATTATAGAGTTAGTTACTGCCAATACAGTGTGAATTACAAGTAATTCGAAAGGGTTCTCTCATCTATAAAGAAACTGAAAAGGAGAAGTTGTTGTTGTTTTATTATTGAGGGACTAACTTGCATGAATGTTTGTCTCAATCCTTTGCCTGTCATTCTTAGTTGCTCTAGGTGACACCTACTGTTTCAGGTCAGGTTTCCTCAGAGACAGACTCAGACAACTGCAGAAATTTTACTGAAGAGAATTTTCAGGATCATCAATATGATGGAATGAGGGAATTATTGATTAATTATTTGTTTATTTTGGTTTATTTCAATTCAGCCTGGATCTGCATAGGTAGGACAAATATAATTCTGTCTGAAGTATGAAGGTCAGAGTCAATATTTTTCTATTTTTGATTGTTTTTCAGGCATAGTATCATGTATTTTATTTTTATTATGTTTAAAAACTGCCTTCTTAGAAAATGCTGTTATAGAATTTTCTCTAAAAACTTAAGACTGAAAACTAAAATGAATGCACATATAAATGAATTAATAGCATAATTATATAGACTCATAATATATTTTACATGAAAGAGACCCTTATATTGTTTGAGATGTAAGCTATTTTTGCCCATACCTAAAGAAAATATTTTATTGATAAAGTACATTCAAATACCAGTTTTTCACACACAATATATATTTCTGTATTAAAATTTTATTAAAAATTATAAAAATTAAGAACTTATGAGTTTTTAAAAATTTTACTTAAATAAAATAACTATTTTATAAAAATAAGAAAATAGTAAACATTCTGAGCAAAGCAAACAATGTAGAAAGAACAACACATTTTTATCTGAGATAAGCAACCCTAGCCAAAACTGGCAATAAGTTTAATATATTATGTATTAGATATTGAGAAATTATTAAAAATTAATAATGAGGAATTTGTATTCATATGTCTCTGAGTTAATGATCATCCATCAGTGACATATAATTAGAGTTAATAATCATAAGTAACATATAAGCAGGTGGTCTTAATTCAATATTTGATATTATTGACATTTAAATACTTTTGAACCTACTGAATACAGCCTACTGGTAAGTTTTTAACAAAACTTTCTGCTTGGGTGAGATCTGAGATGCCATTTTAACTTAGTGGTGTTAGGCAACACTGCCCCCTAGAGTTTTGTGATTATTCCTAGTAGACAAATCAGAGAAAGGCTCCGAACATTTCATTCTTAATGCTTAGGAAACATATTAAATGGACACACAGCCACTTCATGTGATGTGTAAGGACTCTAAGAATCCTATTGAAAAAGAAATGAAACTTTATCAGCAATGATAGTGCAATCTTGTACTGATATGTTTGTAGTTTCTAAGGGATGATGAAAGATAGACCAGATTGAGTGTCAGTAGTTTCTGCTTGTGGGAGACTGACCTTGGAAATCACTGTAACTTACCACTCCCTGAAATGATTGTACACCTTGTAAGGAAGACAGTTGTTCTGTATAGGAAAGAGCTGCCTTACTATAAGAGTTTGCAACTCTGATGTTATAACCCTATCTAAAGGACCAGGTAATCAAAATGTGGAAGGTGATTTATCAGCAGATCAAAAGTAAAGAGTATCAGAGGTAAATGGTAGAAAAGGGTTGTTATCATTCAAGAAGGGACATGTGGGCAAAATAGAAAAGGTAGAGAACCTTACATAATTGCAGATGATGGCTTTGGTTTTCTCTAAGATAATCTATACCCAAAATATAAAAGAGAAATAATGTTTAACTATGACTCACAGAAGAAGGGTGATATTTCAAGACTCTTCAACTGTTTAGTTTGGCTCATCCAGAAGAATATGAGCTTTTTGACACCCAAAATAAAACAGTTCAAAACATTGAGATGTAGGATAATACAAAAAATAATAGAAAAATTCTGTAGTTACTAGTCAATGGGGAAAAAGAAAGAAGTTATCTATTTTTTTGGAAGTATTGTCACAATTATTTATTATATTATCCACTGGAACCATGCTGAAAAGTGTAAAAGTTGAAGTTCTTATTCATTATTTTAACATATATTTCTTAAATGTCTCCTACCTTTGAGGTTTCAAAAGACAAGCAACCAAGGTACCTGCCTGTATGTAATAAAAGAAGTAGTAAACAAAACGATTAAATATATTTAACTTGTCAACTATTGTTAGTGTTTGAAGTAAATGAGCATGGTAATGTAATGTTTTGCTATCCCTGAGAAGTCACATTTTGTTGTAAGACTTTAATAATGTGAAATATAAAGAATAAATCAGACAAAGGCAGACACTAAAACAATGGCCTAAGAATGAAAAGCAAACATGAATTTGGTAGGAAATGACACTCTCTGAGACTGAATATAAGAATTGGAGTATAAGAAAGTGAGATTGAAATATAAGAAAGAGGGTCCCTTAGTCAACTTTGCTGATGTTGCAACTCCATATTCTCAGTTTCTTACAACAATAAACATTTCTTGTAGACCTAATGTAAATTAATTACAGACTGTAGATTGGTTGCAAGTCTGATACAAGCTAGAAGTCTTTGCTAGCCAATGTTATGACCTACATGCCCTCTCATTTTGGGACCCAAATTGAACGAACAGACACTGAATGGGACCTGTTGTTCTCATGACTAAAGTCAGAAGGAAAAAATGAATGTGGCCCATGAACTCACATTCGAAAACCTACTTAAACCCTGTGCTGGAATATGATGAACATATTACATTTCTCAAGCTTAAGCCAAGACACAAAACCAAACTCAACATTCGGGTAATAATTTTTTTTTTAGAAAAATGAGTCGAAATAATAATTAACTGTATCACAGATAAAGAAAGTAACATAATTATTTGAAAATCTGGGCAAAGAATACTTAGAAAGTTTTGAAGCCATGAAAAGATTTTACACTTGAATTTAATGAAAATATTAAAGAAGAAAATAACATGACATAATTGTTGTCATACAATCACTCAGACTGTAATGTAGAGAATTTATTACAGTTAGGCAACCAGAAGAGTGAAGAAACTTGTTCATTGCCACCATCCCCCTCACCCCACAAAAAAAGCAGCAAGAACTAGGCTCGTGGAGTTAGATGTAGATAGATTCAAGAAATACATTTAAAGCCAAAACAAAAATATTTTTCTGAAGTAGACTTAATAGCAGATTTTAAAGCAGACTATTTTAATTATATAGATATCAGACTCACTTCTACTTTAAATACTAGTAAATTCTAAGGAATTGAAGTCATCAAGATTGCAATCTGGAGTTCATGTCACTGAAAACAAGAGGATTTATTACAATTTCGTACATTAAAACTTTAAACTCCTCTATTCTATTATCTAACCTCTGGTTGGTTGTAGAGCTGTGGGAGATTCAGGAGAATTTAGTATGTAGAGTTGCACTTAGCTTTCCTTTTACAGTACGACATCCAACTCAAAGTCACCAGGTGCAGCTGAAGTTGATAGTGAGATACATTAATGAAAACTTAGAAGTATGTGACAGTCTATTTACTGAAAGCTAAAACCTCCAAATCCTTTCCAGTATTTTATTCCTCAATCATTGTATAGTCAAGTGTATGTACCCCATGTATGAGATTGGAAAAATTATTGATTCAGAAATCTGCACTTTTAAAAATTCTTAGTAGTTGGGGGTCAAAATACTGACAGGTGGCAGTCACTTTTTCCACAAAAATTGAAATGCCTGGATCTTTTCTCAATAACATTGTGGAAATAAAAGTCTACCAGTTGAAACAATTGCAACACAAGTACACAAGTTCTGACTGTTTTGATTATTTATTTTAGTAATTTAGAACAAATGCTATTTAGTGAAAGAAACACTAAACAACCAAATAGACAGAATAACTTGGTCAGCTGACATTAGTCTAATTTTGTCATAGACCATCCCAGCACTGGAACAATGAACATATGAACAAAATAGGCATGGTGGCAGGATTGGAAGCTACACATTGGTCTAACAACATGAATTCACTGACATAACTACTATTAGTTCTGATTGTCTATTATGCTAGCAACAACAGCAACAAAAAAACAATGTGGATTCTGTGATATGAAAATGGTAACACAAGATTGAAACATCAACACTTGATGGCTAGTTGACTATGTTCCTTGCTTTCTGAAAGAGCCAGAAATTTGTTCTCACAGAAGTAGACATGTAGGTATCAATTTGTCTTTCCTGCCCACAGGACCTCAGTCTACATTACCATGTTGGGATTTGTGCTTGTTTAACTCACTAACATGGGGCAACACATAACCAAATCAGTGGATCCACTATACAGCAATCAGGTGTGAAGATGGCTCATGGCTCTGAGCCCTACTGACAGTATCACATTCACAGCACACAGAAGTTTCTAGACTCTTGAAATATTGGATTGACTAACTAAATGCATGGATAAGCTCCAGTCCAGAAGCAATGCACAATGAGAATGTGCTTCTGTTCTTTAGGCTGCAATTGATGTATTGAATCAAAGATTGCTGCTAAGATTGTTGTTTGTGTCCACCCAAATTTATGTATTGAAACCTAATCCCCAATGTAATAGTGTTAAGATGTGGGGCTTTGGGGGAAGTGATTAGATCATGTTGATGAAGCCCTCATTAATGGGATGAGTTCTCTTTTGAAATAGACCCAAAGGAGCTCATTGACCCTTTCCCCCATGTGACGCTGCCACAAGAAAGTGCCTTCTGTGACGTAAGGCCCTCAAAAGACATCCAATCTTCTGGCATCTTGACTGTGGTCTTAGCCTCTAGAAGAGTGAGAAATAAATTTCTGTTGTGTAGACAAACACATTGTTGCATAAGCTGCCACATTCATATTATTTTGCCATAGCAACCTAAATGCATGAAAACAATTGCTGTATATGCAGTGCCCCAAACAGAAAGAATACGTGGTTCCAGGAACAAAGACGCAGAAGCAGGAATGGCCCCACTTACAACCATTTCCAATAAATTATTAGTGAATTTTTTAAATTTTCCTTCTGCACAACTTTGGGATCTGCAGAGTTATAGATCTTGGTGCCAAGTCAGAAATGTTAAGAATTCCATTGAATTATAAGCTATAGCTGATACCTGTTCACTTTGGCTTTGTTTCTAGGGACCTGAAAGAAAGAAGAGGTTTCTGTGTATTGGGGGGAGTAATGCCTTGATTATCAATGGACTGCAAGATTACTATTACGTTTTGGAGACAGGGAAGAATACATATGGGGCCAAAATAGGGAGGCATACATATGGGGCCCAAATAATTTATTGTGATTAATCATTGTACATGCTTGACTACTTGCTGTTCTAAAGGGACATGCACAGCAAATCTAGCCAGAGAAGATAATGGTTACCAGAGACATAGGCCATTTGTGTATAAAAGATTGAATCATACCACCTGGTAAGTCATCTAGATAAATAGAGACGGAACAAGGAGATGATGAACAGCCATCATTGTTGAGATTGACTACAGTGGCAGGAACGTATTTTGTCCCCATTAGCTGTACACGTCTATGTTTGCCCTCAGGAAGAAAAAACTCCAAGAAATCTTGGTGTAACTGTAATCAATATAAAAAAATACATATTAAAGTATCATAAGGGGTGAAGAGTAACAGAGTTTCTGCCCAGAATTCCCTATAAGGGAAAACTTGCTGCCCATTTTAGAGATTGCATTCAGTAAGAAGCCTGTAGCTCACAGATGCTCAGGACTCAAGTGCAGAAAACCACCTTGCTTCATTTTAGCAACTTTCTAGGGAAACTTACATATAGTAAGATACGGGTAAAAAACTTAGAGATTTTGGCCCCAGATAGGATAACCGTAATGGATGATACTGATTCTAGCACTCTATACAAGAATGGCCGAGGCTAAGTTGAGAATTGATCACAGTTTAACTTCTTCTGGTGGTCAATGATATGCCCTCTTTCCTTTTACAAGTGGATATCTAACACAAATTTTTTATTACCGACTTTTTTCAGCATCTGTTTCCAGGAAGTTCCCGGTGATTTTTACTCTTGTACATTTCTGTGTAACTTAATTTCTGCATAAGATTGAGTTATTTTGTGGTACCTGAGGCAGTTTATTTATGCTGCATTATTACAATCATTAATAATAAAAATATCTGCTTTCTTTTTATTTTAATATAAATTGAAAAATTATAATTTTATATATTTGTGGAGTACAAAATAATGTTGTGATTGATTAACACAATGTAAAATAGTAACATCAAGCCAGCTTATATATTCTTTGACTTAAATATTTGCCACTTTTTGTGGTGAGAACATTTGAAGTTTCCTCATTTAGCAACTTTGAAATGTATATTACCCTATAAGCCCATGTTACTAAAATGCTTGCCATAGAGGTAAATATTTAAAATTTTGATATGTAGAGTAATAATTTTGATATGTTTTTATCTAGTAATATATAACTCTAATAAATTTGATTGGGAAACATGGATACCTGGGTCATCATTGATAAGCTTCCTCTGTATAGCTAAATTTTTCACCTTGTTGTTCCAAAGTGATTTTATGTGAGTTAGGAAAAAACTATTTAAAATCTATTGGGTTAAAAATGAGAAGTAGCAAGCTGCAGAGAAAATTTTTTCTTGCAGAAAGATAAACACCATCATTGGCCTTGTTACTATAAGGAAGAAAAAAAATGGATTTCCAATGATGCACCTGGGACAGTTTATCTGAAAGAGGTACACGGCATGGAACAGTCACACACACACAAACACACACACACACACACACACACACACATATACACACACACCAGACAAAATTGCAAGAAGAAATGTTATATTTTTTCTTGAATTGTGTTTCTCATAATATTTCATTACCGTTTGCCTTTTGATATAAAAATTAACATTTAAAAAGCAGAGATTATGACTTGAGAACCAGGGAAAACCACAGAATAGAGTACTTGCTCTATTTAAGTACACACTTTGCGCCAGTTGTGTACTTATAAAAAGTGGTTTTTTTTTGTTTTTTTTTGAGTTGGAGTCTCACTCTGTCGCCCAGACTGGAGTGCAGTGGCTGCTCTCGCCGCAGCCTCGACCTGCTAGGCTCCGGCGATCCTTCCGCCTCAGCCTTCAGAGTAGCTGGAACTACAGGCGCGCGCTACCACGCCCGGCTGATTTTTTTGATTTATTGTAGAGATGAGGTCTCGTTTCCCCAGGCGGGTCTCGAACCCGCGAGCTCAGGCAATCCACTCACCTCAGCCTCCCAAAGGCGCGGGATTACAGGCTGAGCCACCGAACCCTGCTATAAAAAGTGTTTTTATGGCTATCATGTGTTCCAGCCAAATCCGGGCCTTATGGCATGGAATGTACTCTTTGCATGTGAACATCAACTATCTTGATTACAGCTTGTGGCTGGATAAATAAACTGGGATTCTGGATACATGATTTGCTAGTCAAATATCTATTTTATATCTCATTCTGTCCTAAATTCTTTATGGAAATTTCACTGTACATGAGGGGGTGCCTATTATAATAATATTCTTCCTTCTGTTTGTTATGAGAAGTAAATGCTATATTTCAAAAGACACATTACTATACAAAAGATAAAACAGAACATTAGTTTTTGTATACTTTGTGAAAAAATACAGAAATAGGGCTGAAAATATTTGCCTAGCTATGCAATTACACATTCTAGACCAATAAAACATATTTAATGCTTTCAATTGAAAAATAAATTGAACACATATTTGTTTTCCTAGTAATTTAAATTTTTCCAAACATATTCCACATAACTGGATAGATTTAAATTGTGATTCATTGTATTGTGGTCAAATTTGAATACATGTGTTGTAATTATATATGCTATACCTATAATTATATTATAATATGTACATTTACATTTTTTATTGAAATAAAAATTACTTTGATAATGTTTTCACATTAATTAGTTGCTTAGAAAATGTTTCAGTCATCCTTGTTTTTACCTCTTTGAAATGAATTGAAAGTCAAAATTAAAATAATATATGTTGAAAAAGTTGTGTATATTTAGACTGAAATTCACCATTTTGTTAATTTTAAAACATAATAAGAGATATGCTGAACAAAGGGAAAAACAATCAAACAGACTTTGTATGCACATAACTAATGCATACTTTCCAGTACCTAATCCCTTGCACAGACTATCTCAATACTTAAAGCTAATGAGGTGGCATGCAGACATTTCATCATTTAACCAGCTTAGCCGATTTCCTACTTCAAACTAGTCAGAATGGGACTAAAAGTTACACTATGTCTTACATTTATAACTTTCATTTCCCTTTGCAAATAAAGTTCTACCTGTAGGCTTTTTATTTACATTTTTAGACTAGAATAGACAGAACTATGGCTGATACTCATTAACAATTTAAATTTCAATAATTTCAAATTATTAAAAGCTACTGACAAAGTAATTTGTTTCATCAGTTGCATAAAGAATCCGTTCTGTCTAAAGTATTTTTATATATACTTATTGAATTTCTTATTGTCAAGCCAATCTTCAAAATATTTGGATAGTATGTCATAGAAGTTGCATTTTGAATCTGTGGAAAAGTTTACATCCAAAAACTCATATAACAAGAATTTTTTTTTTTTTTTTTTGAGTTGGAGTCTCAATATGTCACCCAGAATGGAGTGCAGTGGCCGCTCCCAGCCACTGCAGCCTCGACCTGCTGGGCTCTGGTGATCCTTCTGCCTCAGCCTTCCAAGTAGCTGGAACTACAGGCGCACACTACCACGCCCGGCTAATTTTTTTGATTTATTGTAGAGATGAGGTCTCACCAAGTTGCCCAGGTGGGTCTCGAACCCGCAGGCTCAGGCAATCCACTCACCTCAGCCTCCCAAAGCGCAGGCTTACAGGCTGAGCCACCGAGCCCGACTACAAGAGTTTAAACAATGTAAATGTAGTTAAATACATGCACATAGTGCTTCCCCTTCACACTTTCTCCTTCCTTTCTAGAGATTCACCACTATTTTGATTGACTCTTATTGATGCATCTAGCTCATACTAAGTATTCAGTAAATATTTTTTGGAGAAAATAATGGAGTTACTGACACATAAAAATCCCAAGGAAATAAACCGAAAGAAAGCAAATCTGCACAAATGTATACAATTTAGTAACAAAATAATCTACAAAAATTATTTTTAAAAATCACTGACACATACAAAAATAAGTTTAGAAAATATAACAGCTGGGCTCGGTGGCTCAGCCTGTAATCCCGCGCCTTGGGAGGCTGAGGTGAGTGGATTGCCTGAGCCCGAGGGTTCGAGACCCGCCTGGGCAACTTGGCGAGACCTCATCTCTACAATAAAAATCAAAAAAATTAGCCAGGCG